>WEDG01004995.1:0-107398 GCA_017591395.1 Schistocephalus solidus | reverse complement strand
TTGAAGTCTGGCATACGTAAATCTAAAGCTCATGTAAGTTATAGAGCAGGCTTTTGGACAGTGATATACATTAAATAAATAATAAATTGAAAAGGGAAGGTGGTGAACACTTGTTTCGGTAACTCATCATCGGGCCGGTACAATTACATGGAGAACCCTGTCAATTTTTCATGTTTACATTATCCATGTAATTGAACCGGCCCGATGATGAGTTACCGAAAACACGTGTTCGCCCAGTTCACTTTTCAGTTTTAACATGGGAATATTTGTAGAACTTAAATAATAAATTGTTTATTTAAGGATCTCTTGATCGCTCCCAGGATACACATAGCCCTCTTTGCTATCTTGCCACAGAGAGACGATGATCTGAGAGTGGTTGTCATCCACACACCCAAGTTGGTGACCGTCGATTAAGTCCTGAGGTTCAAACCTCATCACCCGTCTGTAACCAGACCGTAGTCGAAGGACTTGGCAGCTGTTAAAATTAAGGCTCAGCAGCCACTCATCACACCACTTTTGCGAGCGATCCAAGTTATTTTGGATGTTCGATACATCCTCCGGCTTTTCAATCGAAGTCCATAACCTCAGATCGTCAGCAAACATGACCTTCTCACATGTCAACTAAACAAGGCAGTCGTTCGTATATATCAGAAACACATTGGGACCTAAAAGGCTCCACCACGGAGTCCCACTGGGAACGTTTTCCCAGTGCGACTCGGCGTCACCAATATAAACACATTGGCGTCTGTCTGTGAGAAAGCCAGCCAACCATTTGAGTAGGTTGTCAGTCAATCCCATTTGACGTAGCTTCAATATCAGCCATCTGTGTGGAACCCTGTCAAAGGCTTTGCTGATGTCAGTGTAGACCGAATCGACTGATAAACCCATTTCAAATTATTTCGCCCAACTTTCTAGGGATGTGAGCATGGGAGTGAAGCAGAATCGATGACTTCCCAAATCCATTTTGATATGTACTTCGAAATTTGTTTTGCTGGTTTTTTCCATTACTTTGCAATAAATACTTGTGAGGCTCACGGTTCTTAACATACAATTCGATACAGACTTAGTTTCGCATAAGCTCATTTCTTCAAAAGTGTACATAGCCAGACAGTTCACTTGTTGCTGCAGCATATGTTCCTCAAACCTATGTGGTGGAAGCACAATAGGCGGGTCCCAATTACAAGGCTATTGTTTTGGCTACTTAAAAGCTTACGATAGACTGTCTTGTAAAGCTTAAGTTCACCGGGCTGACCGTGGGACTATGGCGACAATGGGGACAATTATTTACAGAGCTTTCATTTCATTCGATGCCTACCTTTTCTTTTTCATTTTGAGCGGGTCATTCTCACCTCATTTAAACTTTATGTTTATTTATAAATTTCGGTTTTTAATTTACTTTCACCGTTTTTCGTGCTTTTTTTGTTATTCTATTGCCCCACCCGTAAAATCCCTATTACCAGGGTTCCCGTAAGACAGGCACTCGGGTTTAATCATTTAATCTGGGACCCGCCTATTCTGCTCCTACCGAAAAAACTCCCGACTGGTAAGTATATTTGTAGTTTTTATGAGTAATTAGGGTTACTCCGGAGAATATAACTGCAGCCCGTGGAGTGATGGCAGGTCAGAAGTGAGAATGGTTGGCACCAGTGCAGTGGGTGTTTTCAGTCTTCAATCCTTTTCTTGGAATCGAGATTCTCTACTACCCAAGGATGCATAGATGAACAGTTGCATGCTGTGCTTTCGGGCTGCAGATTCAGTAAAAATTTTCCTCCATTTGAGACCTGACACAAGACTTAGAGACGACAACTCCATCACACTAAAAGATGACTCCGATAGCGTTGGCACCCAAAATTTGTAAAAGCTATTCTAAATATAGAAAAGGAGTGACGGTTTGTTTAAATAAACAGAATTTGCGATTCTGGTTAACCTTTCAGCATTACAAGGGCGCTCACAGAAAAGAACTGATGATACCTAGTTGTGCGTGTCAAAGGTAGAAATAAAAATACTTCGCGGTGCTTGTTGCGCTTATAGTGGTCCAGATGCTTCAAAGTAGTAGGGGAATTAAAAGCTTGATTATTTAGAAACTTCAACAGTAAAAGAAATATCTTTTATAATCGGCAAAACCACAAAGGATCGACTTATGAAAGCTTAAAATGTTTTGGTACTTCAAATTATGGTGTTCCCTTTTGGAAAAAATGCTGAACGAATTCCTATTTTTTGCACCCAGTAGCGCGCTGAAGGTTAAATAAAATTGAGCTGTATTCCAGAGCAGAATTAAAGTACATTTTATAAAGGTGGGTTCATATCTTGGTAGTTTAAAAATTTCGGAGGATAGCAGTGGTAGTGCTGCGGGCTTGGCAGACGATCAAAGCACAATCTTCTGAAATATTGAGACACCTGGCATATTATATTCCCCAATCCTTCATTTCTACTTGCAAATTTATTTCGTAGCCGTCAATACTCAGTGGAGGCTGATGATCGTCGTCAACATCAACAAGAATGAGAAAGACGTCATGTGTAGCGTAACTAGGCAAAGACATGGAGGTCAGTTCTAAAGAGCTCAAGCAAGATATTGTGGTGTGCAGGTTTGTATTTACAGGCTGCTTTCAAATCCTTAACACACGTTAAGGGCATGACATTGAGAAATAAATATGGTACCTCGTTGACGAAAAGGAAAAATATGAGTAGGTCAAGTGCACTACTCTGAATAACTCTATTCCTCACTCCTGTGAAGTTTCAGATAACTTTTAAAATATTATCTTGCTTTCTACGAAGGTCCACATAAAAATATAGTAAATTCAGAAGTTAACCATTCATTCCGAACAAGAGAGAGCACGGTAAACACGATCAAAAGTATTAACAAAATCGAAATAGACAGTAATTTGCAAAATTATTGTCCGTAGCTTTGAGAAAATGTCCAAAGAACGGGAGCTGGCAGGTGTCACATGACCTTGTTTTAAAGAACCTATGGTAGGTCACACACAGTTTGGTATTCAGCGTTGAGCAATAAAACATCTTATGTATGATCAAGATCCCTAGGATCGGAAAGACATTACCGACAAAGAGAGATAAAAGTAATTTTATTCTGTCTCTATCACTAGCCACTGTGCAGCTGCCAGTGTGCCTCGAGAGTGAGCCACCAGTGAGCACCCATCCGCTCTTGTCTGGAAGATTTTCAAAGTTACGAAATGTGTGTTTTACTGGCCTTTGTACGTAAAATTCTACGATAAAATGGCATTCCGAAAAGTTTAATGGTAAATATATGGCCAAATAGTCCTCATAAACAGATATTTCAATGGCTGAGAAGAATTGGCTATTTCTCACCGAACTTTCAAAGCTGATTCGGCAAACAAACTGTTACTTTGTCGCTTAAATGCTGCTATCGCTGCACGTCCTCAACCGCTAACGCAAGACATTTTTCTCAAACACCACTTCTTTGGCTTGAAGGTAAGGATAAAATGACCTATCAGACCTCTTCAACGTACATCTACGCCTTCGCTTGCCCTTGTGGAATGGAATATATTGGTCGAAAAACTTGGTGCTTATCGAAACGGATGCGAGATAACCATACTCTCTGGCCCAATCAAGGCATGGTTAACGCCCATCTACTGTTCAGTTCAGTTTATTAAGGGAAAGAAAGGCAAACCTAACAAAAGACAACCTAATTTCCAGTGGAAGACTATTCCATATGAAAGCATATTTGGAGGCGAAAACTGAGGACGGTTATCTGTGGAGCTAAGAGTGGTGAAATGATCATTGAGGAATTACGAGTGGCATAGGGTCGATCTACAGGAGTGAGAACGTTAATTCATGGGAGATTTGGACTAGAAAGAACGCGAAACAGGAAGCAAAGACCGGTTTCAAGTTTTCTTACCCAGAGAAATTTAATGTTTGCTGACTGGCATCTAGCCCTATAAGAGATACTGGATCCAGGAAGAGAAAATAGTCTTCGAGGAAAAACCCTCTGAACTTTTTCAATCTTACTGCAGTCAGAGGCGTTCATCAGTCCACAGAGGGGACAGAAGTATTCAAAGATAGGAAGGACAAACATGCGGTACATGTTGACCTTCATTTCCGGAAGGAAGAAATTATGTGATATAAAACCAGATATCTGTGCAGCGTTTGCAGAAATTCGATCTGCCTGAGGTGATAATGCTAGCTTATTAGTGTAACTTAGACCTAAGTCTTTTATGGTTGATCGTTCTAAAAGTGTACTATTTTGAAATACTACGAGTCCAGTAAGCTTGGCGGGACCAAAAAACATGAAACTACTATTGTATGGAGAAAATTTCCATCTGCCCACTAGAGCTCCAACCAGAGACCATAAATTTATCAGTGTTGATTCATCAATGCAACTATTGGCAGTGTCTTCAGAAGAGGCAAAATCAACTCCGATTGATTCCTTGAAGCTCTGAAAAGCGTTCTCGTGCCCATAAGGAGAACTTTGGAGGAAGTGAAAATCCTGATTACAGGGATCGACAACAATGTTTAGTTATTCAGGGTTTGCAGAAATCAACTGCAGTTCGACCTAAAGACCATGTCGCCGAAGATCTCACTTCGTTTAATTGCCTCCTTAACCAATTGCTCCCACCAGGCGTGGAAGTAAAAGTTCTTAAAGCATTCCGGACTGGCAAAAAGGGTGAAGACAGCCTAGGAATGCCATGAACGTGACCTCTCAAAATTATGCTAGAGATCAAAGACCTAATCAAGGTGATCCTATCCCAAAAAAACAACCTCCGTCACACGCATAAAGAGGTTTTTCAAACGATATACTCCCCTGCGGAACGGCTGAAACGCCGGGAACTTGTCTTGGAACTACAATCAAGACTGAAGGCTGACGAACACAATCTGGCTATTTTTAAGGGGAAGGTAGTTCAAAAGAATACGAATTTTACATCGAACCAACCGATTGTACTAAGGACGACGGCAGCCACCTCAGTAACGCCAAAACCAGCAGGCAACCAATTGCCCAAAGAGATGACAGAACTAAGTCTGTAAAGCCAAGCGTTCTCACTGTGGAAACCATAGTAATTGAAACTCAGCACGAAACGTAAAAGGCATATGAGACTGACATCAGAGGAGATGAAGATAGGCCAGTAAAATTGACAAACGCAACAGGAAGTTTGGCTGGCGCAAAATTGAAATGCTTCCACCCAGATTTCAGCCTTTCCTATAAACCATTAATTTTTCTAATTGATCACAGTTTGTCCGTTCTTCAACGAGAGACAAGCATATTTTAGACCTGATTTTCACAAATGACATTGCTCTTCTCTTCGTTGATTTTAAACAGGGCCTCTTCCATAGTTACCATACATTAATTCACTGTTGATTACCAATTGTCTCATCGAAAAAGGCTAGTGCCGTTCGTACCTATCATGCTTTTGACCTCGCAGACATGAGCTTAATTAACAAATTTGGACTCATTGGATTGGCAGCATCTCTTCTCCATGAACGATGCAACAAGTCTTTCTGACTATATGTCAGTCGTTTCAAATAACATCCTGGAATTCGTGCCAACCAAAATTGTCAAGCCCTACACTTCGGAATCCACCGTCCCGCACTTTCTTTTGCCGAGACTAAAGAAATTGAGTAAGCAATTAAAAGATCAATATACTAGTTCGTTATCTGTACATCTAAGGATTGTAGATATTTTTGAATGAGCCTCTAAGATTCGGCTTGCACAGGACAGACAGAGGGAATCATGTGCACTCAGCGAGCCAAACTCTGCAAAATCTGTTGCTCAACTGTTCCGCCATCGATCCTGCTCTAAACGAGGTTATGAAATACCTCCAGTACTTAATGAAACTAAGAACTTCGTTCTAGAAGACTCGGACAAGGCAGAATTATTTAGTGCATTCTTTGCAAATCATCTACCGATAGAATCTGAACCGGTTCCGACGTTTCACGCATCCTCATTTAATGTTACTAGCACCATTGATTTCTCCATAGAACTAATTCGTAAGCAAATAATGCGTCTGAAAAACTCGCACTCTTCGGGAACTGACGGTATTCCAAGCTCAGTTATTAAGAGAGTGCCGAGCTTTCCCCGATTGCTTAGCTAAGTATTTTCAGTTTATCTTTTAAACGGATTCTTTCCTGACTCATGGAAGACATCTATTATTCTTCCTGTCTTCAAGTCGGGATTTCGTTCAGACGTAAATAATTATCGAGGCGTTCACAAAACCCCGCTCTTGCAAAACTTCTTGAAAAATTTATTTTTAATCAAATTCTCGACTTTTGCTTAGAAAATAAGCTCTTAAGCGACTCGCAATATGGTTTTATACCTGGGAGATCATGCGAAGTGTGTCACTTAGCTTTTCTTAACCTCTTCACTTCTCTTCGTAATGAGCAACAGTCCGCGGTTGTGATCTACTTTGACCTGAGCAAAGCCTTTGACAAGGTACCGCACAGACGTCTTCTGGTGAAACTGGAAGCCCTCGGCATCCAGCCTCCTCTCCTTGACTTCATTGGTTTCTTCTTGTCTAACCGCAGCCAGAAGGTCTTAGTAGGTAATAGCTACTCGAAACCTCAACCGATCACGAGTGGCGTTTTTCAAGGCACGGTTCTAGGTCCCCTTCTCTTTATTCTGTACAGAAACGAAATTTCAGCTTTACTCACAAATTCACAAAATTTCGTTTACGCTGACGATCTCAAGTACATTGATTCATTTTCTAAAGACACAGCCAATAGTTGCGTTGATAAAATCAACACTGATCTACTTATGCTCTCACGTTGGAGCTGTACTTGGCAGATGGAGTTTTCTTCATCCAAGAGTAGTTTCATGTGTTTTGCCCCCCCAAGCTTCCGGGACCCCTCGTATTTCAAAATAGTACACTTTTAGAACGATCAACCATAAAAGACTTAGGTCTAAGTTACACTAATAAGCTAGCATTATCGCCTCATGCAGATCGCATTTCTGCCAAGGCTGCACAGATGTGTGGTTTTATATCACATAAATTCTTCCTTCCAGAAATAAAGTTAAACCTGTACCGCATGTTGGTTCTTCCTATCCTAGAATACTGCTGTCCCATTTTTGGGCTGATGAATGCCTCTGACTGCCATAAGATTGAAAAAGTTCAGAGGGTTTTTACTCGAAGACTATTTTCTCTTCCTGGATCCAGTATCTCTTATATGGATAGATGCCAGTTAGCAAACATTAAACTTCTGTGGGTTAGAAAGACTCGAAGCCGGTCTCTGCTTCCTGTTTCGCGTTAACTCTAGCCCAAATCTCCCATGAATTAACACTCACTCCGGTAGATTGACCCTATACCACTCGTAATTCCTCCATGATCATTTCACCACCCCTTAGCTCCACAACTAATCGTTCTCAGTTTTTTTTCCTCCAAATATGCTTTCATCTGGAATAATCTTCCACTGCAAATGAGTTGTCGGTATTCATGCTGAAGTGAAAAATTACTGGCTCTGCAGACCTCAATCGGCTTATTTCTCAGTCGACAGCGAACAGCCGCTCGCCGACATACCTGCTGGTGCAGAAAACCGGATCCCTAACACTGAATGGAGAGGTTCTTCACCGGGCACCTGTTAACGCATCCCTGTCCAGAACTTTAATTACTCAATAAGCTGCATTTTTTTCTCCTGAAAACACATGAAACAACGATCAGGAGTTTTTTTCACTGTCAGCTTGACCCTCTTCTGTACTATATATATATATATATATATATATATATATATATATATATATATATATATATATATTTGACCTTGCCTGTAAACTGGCAATAAATAAATAATATAAAATTAGCTATTTTCAAAACCAAATTACGCAAACATTTAACTTCGGAAGATATAAAGTCCTTATTGTCTGTTTATTTCCCAAACTCACAACTTTTTGGATTTCGAAAAGGGCCCTCCTGGTATTTGAGGTAGCTCCCTTGATATTATATTGGTCTCTAATTATATTTCCATCATCCTCTGCAGATTCAATCTTTGCATTCACTTTTTCGCCTCCCTCCTTTTAAACTAGCATCGCCAACTCTTGACAACCTTGATACTTTCCTCCGATTTTGCAACCCCGACGATGGTCTCCAGGTTCAGTTGATGATCAAGGCGGGTTCTGATGGTTTTGCCTCTTTGATGTGTGGACTATGCAGTCAGCAAGGTCGCATCTCGATGATGATCTCATGACCTTTTCAGTTCCTCTTCGTTTCGACCCTGGTGTCTACGATGAGTTCCTCCTCTCTCACCTCCACTGGTGGTTACAAACAGTAGCTCTGAATGCTATATTATCTCTCACACGACAAGGAGCGTTCCGAAACCTCATACGTTGTCGGCAACATCACATTACTATCCCATTGCATCTAGCTATTAATTTTTTAGTAAAGCAGTTTCTTCCTCCTAATTTTTTTTAAATTGGCGGCTCGCCGAACTCCGCCTCCGATTTAACCGTAAGAGTTTTTTACTGCTTCTTTTCTAGTTCACCGTATATGTTAAAGATTGTTGACTATTTTTTTAAAAATGGCAAATCGTTTTGAATCGGACATGCCTACCATATTGTTCATTTCTGCTGTTAATATGGCTGCTCACATAGTGCAGCAATTATCCACTTTGTATTTATTTACACCGCGATACTAAGTTTGAAATAACGGGGCTCTCTTGGCCTTAAATATACAATTTCTTATTATTATTATTAAATGCCCAAAGCCTTTTAACAAAACTTGACGAGTTAAAAATTTGCCTTGCCGAAGTATCTCCTGATATTCAATTCAATTCAATTCAATTCAATTCAATTCAATTCAATTTCAATTCAATTTATTGAGGGAAATAGGCATGGGCCTTTGAGTACCCTATTTGTAACGTAAAATTAAGTGCGGTATACAGAGAAACCGTGTGGGTTGCCAAGGTACAAAAAGGCGGTCATAAAATTTGACAAGTGGGGCACGACTCTCGAGGGTTAAGATAAATGCCTCATCGCTCAGGCTCGTTGCGGAACATAAAACTGTCAAGGTTCCTTTTAAAGCTTTCCAGCGATGGTGACATCACAACGTCTTCAGGGAGGGCATTCCATGGTTTAACCACTCTGACAGAGAAGGAGAACTTGCGCACATCCAGTCTCGCCTGCTGGACACGCAGTTTCAATGGGTGACCTCGGAGATGGGTCGTGGTGGCAAATTCAAAGAAGTCCGAGAATTCCAGGCAACAATCCAATCCCTTCACAATGCGGAATGTCTGCAGGAGATCACCACGCATTTGCCTATAACTCAAAGGGAACAGATTAAGATTCATTAGGCGGGTGGGATATGGCAAGGAGCTTTGACTTCTAACCATTTTGGTGGCTTTCCTCTGGACTCTTTTCGAGGCAGTTCTGATCTTGAACTGTCCAGGGTTTCCAGGCGTGCATAGCATATTCCAAATGTGGCCTAATGAATGTTCCAAAGGTCTTAGCAAAAAGATCTTCATCGAAATCCAAAAAGGCTCGTCTGATGGCATGCAACACCGAAATTGCCCTCTTCGCCACTTTCGAGCAGTGAGACGATGGTTTTAAGGTGGTGGTCATCAGCACACCAAGGTCCTTTTGGGTTTTCCACGTCTTTTAAGGCTTCACCGTTGAGAAAGTAACTTCTACTTTCGGCAGATCCAGACGGGTTGCCTAAGCGAAGTATTGTACACTTATCGACGTTGAACCGCAAAAGCCAATGATTCGACCACTCCTCCAACCGAGTTAGGTTGATCTGCAGTTTATCTTCGTCAGCAGGGCTCTGGATTACATTCCAGATTTTAATGTCGTCGGCAAACATTGCTGCTTCACAGTCGAGATTCCTGACACAATCGTTCACGTATATTAAAAACAGTATTGGCCCTAGTACTGAACCCTGAGGAACCCCACTCTCGACCGCAGCAGAACTTGACCTCTCTGGCCGATGCACACAACCTGGCGCCGACCCACGAGGAAGTTTTCGATCCACTTGAGGAGGTTACCTCTGATTCCACTCTTTCTAGCTTGTAAAGCAGTCTCTCGTGCGGCACAGTATCGAAGGCCTTTGAAAGTCAATGAAGGCAATGTGAACCGCGTGTCTATCTTCAAGTGCTTGGGTCCACCTCTGGATCGAATACAGCAAATTC
The DNA here is from genome assembly GCA_017591395.1 of Schistocephalus solidus. Classification (NCBI taxonomy): domain Eukaryota; kingdom Metazoa; phylum Platyhelminthes; class Cestoda; order Diphyllobothriidea; family Diphyllobothriidae; genus Schistocephalus; species Schistocephalus solidus. Next base: position 97,318 of record WEDG01004995.1, on the reverse strand, counting down.
GTTGTGCATGATCTTCCTTTTCTGAACCCGTGTTGACAGCTTGATAACAAATTATGAGTCTCTAGGAATTTCACCAATTCGCTCTTGATGATCCTTTCCATAATCTTGCCAAGGATGCATGTTGCTTATGGGCCTGTAGTTTGTCACTGACGCCCGGCTACCGCTTTTTGTACAAGGGAGTTATATGTGCCAGCTTCCAATCGAAAGGAAGTGTTCCGGAGTCAAAAGGACTTTTGAAAGAGCACTGACAAAGGTGCGGAAAGTTCATTGGCGAGTTCTTTTCAGAAGCTTGGGTGGAAGCTCGTCTGGTCCTGGGGATTTCGACTCTTTTAGTTCTTTTAATTCCTTTTGGATCAGAAATTCTGAGAATAGTATGTGGCTAATGCTTGCAGTCGGCGGGTTATCCACTGAGGGACGAAGGAACCTTGGCCTCGTTTGTGAAGACTGAGCGGTAGAACTGTGAAAAGTACTCGGCTTTTTCCCTGTTTTCAGAAATTTCGACGCCCACGGCAGTCTTAATCAGCGGTATTTGATGTTTATTCCTTGTACATCTACGGAGGTAACTGTAGACTAACTTTGATTCTGCGTTGCCTTTTGCAGCAAAGTCTTCTCAAATTCTCTTCGCGTTTGTAAGAATAAGGCTTCTCATTTTGTTTCTCTGTGCTTTATACTTATTAAAAATAGGCGACTTGATTAGACTCGCGATATTTTCTCCACAACTTGTGCTTCCTGTTTATTTCCTTTTAAGTTGCTGTCAAGCCACCCAGGACGCTTGCTGTGATGGACACTCGTTAGCGGCAGTGGCTGTCAATAAGTTGCAGAAGAACATTTCGGAAAAGACTCCCAATCTTCGTTTACGGTGCTCGAAAATATTGAGGTCCAGTTGATGTGTGTTATATCTGCTCGCATCTGATGAAAGTTTCTCGCCAAACGTTACGCCGTTTTTTTCCTCCATAGCAGGGGCAACGGAGAATAAGGAGTAGTCCCATATAAGCACCACGTGATCACTACGACCGAGCGGGAGGCATTGAAATAATCTCGTCAATGCTGCCTGATGTTTTCGTGAAAACCAGGTCAAGACAGTTAGCCCTTTTGTCCTTCACGTGTTCTGGTGGGGAAAGGGGACATGCTGTGTGAGGAGTGCATTCAAAGTCTTTTGCAGAAAAACATAATCAAAAAGTTGATTTCGGGCATGATGATTGAACAGTGCTCCAGTTAATTCCTGGTGCGTTGAAGTCACCCATAATCATTACATTAGGTCTACTGGAGAACTTTTCTAATTGTTCCAACAAGTGGGTGTCCGCGACTCGGTCTATCCTAGGTGGCCGATAGACAATGAGGACATCTAGACATGGAGAGCCTAGAGCCTTGATGTTCAACCATATGGCTTCAGTGCTGCACGCAAACTTGCTCGTCTTGTCAGACACTATTAGCACGTCTTTCACATACACAATTATTCCACCACCCTGTCGGTTTTCTCTGTCCCTCCGATATATTTGGTACCCAGACAATGTTATTTCGCTATCTAGAATACTGCCCGACAGCCAGGTTTCGGTTACTGCTATCACATCCGGAGATACTTCGGCAAGGAGAATTTTTAACTCATCAAGTTTTGATAAAAGGCTTTGTGCATTTGTATACAAGCACTTCAATTTTGCGCTGACCAAATTTCCTGTTGCGTTTGTCAATTTTATGGGCCCAACTGTGTCTCCTCTAACGTCAAGGTCATATGACTTTTCCGTTTCTTGATGATTTTCGGTAACTCTGGTTTCTTTAGTGAGAACGCTGGGCGTTACGGAATCAGTTCTGACATCTCTTTGGGCAATTGGTTCCCTGATGGTTTTGGCGTTAGTGAGGTGGCTGCCGTTGTCCTCAGAACAATCGGTTGGTTCAATGGAAAATTCGTATTCTTTTGAACTACCTTCCCCTTGAAAAAGCCAGATTGTGTTCGCCAGCCTTCAGTCTTGATTGTAGTTCCAAGACAAGTTCCCGGCGTTTCAGCCTTTCCGCAGGGGAGTAGTCCGGTTGAAAAACCTCTTTATGCGAGTGACGTAGGTTAAGTTTTTGGATAGGGATCGCTTTGATTTGGTCTTTGCTCTCTAGCATTATTTTCAGCGGTCGCGGTCGCGGCGTTCCTAGGCTATCTTCAGACTTTTTGCCGATCCGGAATGCTTTAATAACTTTTACTTCCACGCCCGGTGGGGAGCAACTGGTTTAGGAGGCCATTAAACGAAGCAAGGTCTTCGGTGACACGGTCTTCTGGTCGGACTGCAGTTGACTCGTGCAAAACCCTGAATAACTAAACACTGTTGTCGATCCTGGTACTGGGAATTTTCGCTTCCTCCTGAGTTCTCCTTAGGGGCACGAGAACGGTTTACAGAGCTCTCGTTGGGATTAAGTCTACCTCTGACTAAACTCTCATCTGAAGGCTTCAATGAATCCATCAGAGTTGATTGTGACTTTGTCCTCCTGTTGTGGTGTTTCCCCATTGCAGCTTGCCACGCGTTTGTTTCTTCGGATTCAACTACGGGCTCTTTATAACACCCAAGATATGATACCAGTAATCGAATCCTGGCTGTCGGGCAGCATTCGAGATAGCGAAATAACATTGTCTGGATACCAAATATATTGGAGGGACAAAGAAAATCAACAGGGTGGTGGAATAATTGTGGATGTGAAAGAGATGCTAATAGTGTCCGACAAGACGAGCAAGTTTGCGTGCAGCACGGAAGCCATACGGTTGACTATCAAGGCTCTGGGCTCTCCATGTCTGGAGGCCTTACCTGTTTATCGGCCACCTAGTATAGAACGAGTCGCAGACACCTACCTGTTGGAACAATTAGAAAAGTTCTCCAGTTGAACTTATGTCATGATTATGGGTGACTTCAACGCAACAAGAATTAACTAGCGAACTCTTCAATCATCATGCCCGAAATCGAATTTTGATTAGGTTTTTTGCAAAAGACCTTGAAGGCACTCCCATTGAGAGCTTAGATATTCCATTTGTACTAGACCAGTTCACGGGCGGCCAGAACTGACTTCTTTTCTAACTGATTTGCCATTGGATTATCTACGAGAAAGGTAACAATCTGGTCTGTCTGAATGAGCTACTTTTTGCATCCATAAGAAATATTTTGCTTATCGACGGCTGGTTTTAAAAGTCACTTTTTGGATCAAATTTCCTGACTCTTCATTTACTGAGGCAGAATGCAGTGCTATATTTTACAAGGACTGTTCAGTTATCCCAGGCGACATCCAAATCTAGGTATAGGTCGCGAATTCGTGTAGTTCGAAGATAAACCAATCAGCGTAGATCGTCAATGTCTTTGTATCCCATTCTCGCAGTAGAACATTTTTATCAGTGGCAGGGTAGTTTAAGGATTAATCCAGGCACTTCCGGGTCTGAAGAAGCACATGTCTGTCATTCTCCTTAACTTGGTCCGCTGGTCAAAGATGGTTACTAGGGGTGACTATCGTGCTGAGGATGACTTCGTTGCAAGACATGTTACAGTTGAGTACCGAGACAGGATGAAGCAAAATAAGTGTTTGGGTGTATCGATGCTTATGGAGACCTCTTACCACCAGAGTTTCACCTGCATTATCATACTCATCTGGTGGTGCCTGTACAGTGCATGGTACTTGCCAGCTGTGTATGTGCTGTAGGGTATTCTTTGTAAAGTTTTGCTACGTTCGCCCAAATGCAAAGTGGACGCCAGCCCAGAGCGTCCATAAACCCCCCAAGCAGCACCGTCTGTTGTGGAATGAGTGGATGTGGATTCATACCTTCTCTTTCAACGTAGCCTTACGCTTTCGTATTGTATTGAAAATCAACACAGAAGTCAGTGCCAACTGAATGAGGAAGGGTCCTTATGTATTGATCTATTATAAAGAGTTATGGGTCATTTAAACTTCAGATTATTGCTCGTTTTAAATGTTCCGGTGAGATCAATAAATATTCCAAAAGTCTTGTAACAACACATTTTCTGGGTTATGCTACCTTCATATTTGTGTGCATTTTTATTTTCTAAAACTGTACGCGCGTTTTATACCACAAATAATGTTTCCTTCTGTAAGTACCTGTCCTCCTTACCAATTGTGTAACAATTTATTTATTTATTGCCAGTTTAAAGGGAAGGTCAAAACAGATATACAGTAGAGGATCGAGCTGACAGCAAAGAAAACTCCTGATCGTTCTTTCAATCGTTTTCAGGAGTGAAAAACTGCAGCTCATTGAATGGTTAAAGTTTGGGACGATGAAGGGTTGACAAAGGTGCACAGCGTACTCGCTCTCCCTTTCGTATTATAAATCCGGTATTCTGAACCAGATAAAGGTTGTCGGCGAGCGATTACTGGCTGTCGACTGAGGAATTAGCCTATTATGGACTGCAGAGCCAGAAATATTGCTCTCAGCTTGACGCCTTGCACAGGTTTCAGAGTCCGCAAACACCGTAAGAACGGAAGATTAATTCCACCGAGTTGGCACCTAAAATTTGTGAGAAGTGTCCTGAATTTAGAAAACTAATGACAGCTCTCTTAAACAAATGATAACTTTTCTAAATTTTGATACTTCTGGGTAGCTTATTCCAAATTCCTATGAAGTTTGCAGTAAAATACTGGCAGTATCTAACTGCGCGTGCCAGAAGAAGAAATAAAAAGATATCTCGATATCTGGTGCGCTAAGAGTGTTCGAGCTACCTTAGAGAAGTAAAGGGTTAAAGGTATGACTGTTTAAAATTTATTTCGAATTTAGAATTTATATTTGGTTAGCGCCGGGAAGGCACTGTCGCAATAAAAATTAGTGCCGAAATAAAATTATGACAATATGTGCAGATAAAATGTACAAATGTTTAATAATGTAGGCAGAGCTTGTCATGTTGAAAGCAATAGTTATCGATGTTTTGAAATTAATTCTGAACTAGAAAATGGACAGTAAAAAAACTCCCACCTTGAAAACGGAGGCAGAGTTCAAAAGGCCTAAGTTTTCGAATAGACGGTAGGAGAAACAAATGCTTAGGAAAATACGGTAAGTGGTAGAGTAGGCTTATACTGCAATAGCAGTTCACAATGAGATAATGAAACGTTGAAATAGTTCGTTCTTGATCAATAAGGTGCATGAAAAAAAGCTCGTGAAAAGGCGTCAGTGGACCGGAGGCCTAAGAATCTCAGGATTGATAATTAAATTCTGATAAGGGTTTTTATCCAAAGAAACAGGAGCATTATTGACTGTGTATGTCCAAATAACTTCAATCGTTTGAGTGACTGGTGGTATAAGGAGGCATCATGGTTCCTGGGGAACTCGAGGTAAAAAATAGTTTCCAGAAGGTCCCTTAACTTCCCGATTTTCCTTTCTCCAAATCATGGAAAAAGATGCTAGAAAAAGATGAGTAAAATAAAAGGTTAATAGAATCAGTGTTAAGATAAATTTTCAGTCTTCACTCGAATGAATATAGACTAGTTAACGAACTAATTTCAATTGGCAAGTTATTCCAAAGAAAGCTATACCTAGAAACAAAGAATAGAGAGGGTTTAGATGTGGAGGATGCAGTAGGAGGTATTATTAGTGTGGAATTTCTTAGGTTACAAGGAAGTCTAACAGGGGTACTGACAGAAAGCTTGGGAGATTTGAGCTATTATTTACTCGAAAAAGGAGACAAAAGCCTGCATCCAGTCTCCTGACACAAAGAAATATTAGCTGGCATCTAGTTGAGTAGGAAGTATTTGAAAGAGTCGGATACAGAAGTTTTTTGTGAAATGTCTATGGACATTTTCAATTCTCAAAGGGCTTGATTCGTTCATTGAACCGAAGAAAGGACAGAAAAATTCAAGAATGGAAAACACAAACATAAGATAAAGTTTTAATTTAATTTCAGGAAGGTAGAAATTATACGAAATAAAGCCACAAATATGAGCAGCTCTGACCGTAGTTCTCTCGTCGTGAGGCAAAAGATCTAATTTATTGGTGTATTTTAAGCCCAAGTCCTTGATAGAGGAACATTCAGTCATAGGGCAACCTTTAAAAATATCAGGTTGCGGCAGCCTTACAGGCCCAAAACACATGAAGCGACACTTAGAAGGTGAGAACTTTATTAGCCATGTCAAGCTCCACGCCGAAAGAGCATCTAAGTTTGAATGAATTTTTCTATGCATCGTTCAGCCTTAGATTAAGAGAAAGAATACACGCATTTGATGTCATCAGCATAAATATTAGAGTGAGAATGTTGAACTATCGATAAAATATCATTTATATACAGTAAGAACAACAAAGGACCTAATACGGTACCTTGAAGGACACCACTAACAATCGGGGTAGCACTTGAGTATGAGGACCCCACTAAAACGTTTTTGTTTTTGAGCAGATACGCATGATCATTTAAAGTCCGTAAGGGGACTAAGACATATAATAGCCTCTAATTTAGCTAAGTTTAAACAGTAAAAATAGTCCCTCATGTAATCCGCGAAGCCACAACTGGTCGAGTTTAGTAAGCTCACAGCGTTTTTGGTAGTACAGGTTTCGATGTTCTGAAGAGAAAGCTCTTTTATTGAAGAAATTCTGAACCGATTCTATCGTCACCTGTTCACTAGCGTGCAGAAGGCTAAAGAGAAACACGCAGTATTTCAGACTAGGTCTTCCATACGTTGTATAAAGCCTGTTCCAAAGATTTAATGGTGTTAAAATTTCTGAGAATAATCCCAGATGTTCAGCGTGCTTTCAGTAAAATCAGGGCGCAGTGCTCTGACAGAGAAAGACCATTAGAATATGATATGAACTAATCCTTAAGAACTCCGGGCACATTTATGTCGTGACAGTCTATGCTTAGCTGGAGCCGAGGATTGACGCCAACAACTGAAACGGAGCATTTTTTTAAGAAAGGGAGAGGGGTCATGTGCAACACCACCGAGCGTAGGCCAGAAGATCCTTTTTTACGAGCTCAGGCGTGATGTTGCAATCAGCTGGTTTATATCGATAGGCGAACTTTAAATCATCAGCTTACATAAAGGGCCTAACATACTTAAAACAATCAGGAACATCGCGGCAAAAAAGGCAAAATATGAGCGGGCCAAACACGCAACCCTGAATAACTCCGCTCCTCACATGTGTGAGGTTGGAGATAACATTTGAAATTTTAAATCGTTGTGTGCGCGCATCCAAATAGGAGGAAACTTGTTACATCTGCCAAAGAAGGCAAGTTTCAACAGAAGGAGATCATATTTAACATAATCAAAGTCTTAGTGAAATCGAAATAAACGGTGTAAAGTACAAATTCACTGTCTCTATATTGTGGCACATGATTTCGCAGTTGTCCTGCATTTTACCTACTGTTTACCATCACCATTCTCGGTTTCTTGGTCCTTTAGTGCTTTGATTAGGCGCACTACAACCACAGTTCTTTTAAGGACTGCTGTAAACTATATCAGACGTATTGGTCTTGCAGATCTAGAATTTTCAAGTGAGGACGATTGAGGTTTAGTTTTTCTGCATACATTTAGTTGCCGCTAAAGTTTATTGGAATTGGTAGTGGTCCGTGATGCTGTCCGTATACTATTCAATGCCTTTTTTGTGTTTTACTGTTTTCTGTCAACAGTTTTGCCACCTCATTAATGCAATGCAAACATTGTATGCGATAAGCGGCTGTTATATCAGACTGTTTCCCTAAGGGGCGTATATTCCAGCGTCGCAATGCCCATAACGTTGAACGATTAGTTTCGTTAATAATCCGTGGAATGACTTAGACCTAAGTGGTCGAGATCTCTCTTCTGAAAATGGCTCCTTAGCTTTAAGGGATCCTTAACCTGAAAAAAATTTCCGTGTGATGTCTGCTCTAAAAATGAGTCGGTGGAACTTGTTTGTGTCTTTCGCCAGCACTTTTTCCAGAATCTGGTTGGGCTATCGTCGCGTAACATCTGTAATGGTGCTTATGTAAAACTGGTCCATATGACTGTTTAAAAATCGCCCTCGGAGTTTTATAAGCATGACGTCGACCTCACATTGAATGCTGCCTGGAACGTATCAGTAGCCTGAATCCTGGGAAGAGGTTAGACGTTTTAGGGGTTGATTTATTAAGTTTAACGGTTATTTTAGTTGTATGAGCGCCTCTCTAAAAGACCTCCAAGTGACGTTTGGTTGGATTAGCGAGTCTTCTTTTCTTATTACTAAGAGTTTTGAATTTTTAATAATAAGATGATACTGGTCTAGTTATTGTTTCTGATGGCGCCAAAAATTGGGTTACCGTGTTATTTTCGCACTACGAGTCTTTCTTCTTTCCTTCGTGCAGTTTTAAGTCTGCATATCGTTTAGTAGGGTTCTGATGTTACTTTTTTCCACCTTTACCCTTCATTATCCCTATTTTCTTATGGATGCAGTATTTTTCCTACATAGTACGTCTTTTTGTCCATGCTTTCCTTCGTAGCGTTGGTTTTTTTAAAAAATGTGCCTTTCTCACCATGATAAAAATCGTCTAACATTTTAAAAGGGTTGCCCGTGCACTCCTCTCAGCCTTACGGCACTAAAACACTGACCTTGCTGTTTTGCCTCGATCTTTCTGTACGAATTCAAATTTCCTGTATTCTCTCATTCGTTATTTTGTTAGGCAGCAACAGGATGCAGCTGATGGGCTGTCGCGCAATTTGCTGGGTCCAATCAGTCCTGCTCTATTCGCTTGCTTTAAATATCGTAGCGCTTTAGTTTTCTTTTGTTTCATCTTGTTACACTGTCCATGTGTTAGTGAATTGAACACTAACATCCGTTAATCGCTGGGTAGGCTGTAGTCTGATCCACATGATTTTCCTTGGTTTTGGGCGGGCGGAAGTTGTCAGCTTAACATCCTGGCTCCGGCATTTGCGTGTTACGGTTGTGAAAATTTTATTCGTAGGGTTGTTACGTTTTTTAGCTATTTGCAGATAACGCTTTGACAAAGGTGAGCCGACCAGCTCTCCAACACTGCAGCATACAAATAAAATTGTTCCAATGAGTCTGCCTTCTTTTCCAAATGATTACAGTCTACTCAGAAACATGATTCTGTACAAGCACCGCGTCTATTTAAACAGATTCATTCACTATAAAGACGCATTACTGACTTTCTCCTGTACAGACGGCCTTACAACCAAGGTCACAGATCTTCTCGTGAAGATATAGCAAAATGGTGTTGGATTATATTTAAGTTGAGGCTGTTACTGAAAGCGGCCACTCGTGTTTGCTAATCATCAGGTTATTTAACTCCTGATTACCGGTATTCGCCAACTGAACATCGACATGTCACCTTCGTTCCGACCCACATCGCTGTAAGAAGTTCTTAAGTACTAACGATCACGCTTTTAATACTCATTCCTTCTTACCTTTTCTCCAGAGGGAAAGTCCCCTGATTGAGTCACAGCACACTCCTGCGTTGAGATGGGTGCCATTTTTGGTCGTCACCATCGATCCCGTGTTACTGAAGAGGACAAGGCTTTGTTGCAATTGAAACAGCAGCGAGACCAACTCAAACAATACAAGCAGCGAGTGAACTCTGCTATCACTAGGGACGAGGCCGCCATTAAACAGCTATTAAGGCAACAGGAAAGAAAGTAAGCAAGCTTTTTTCGATGCGCTCAGTGCACTCAGCCCTCCCTTGCATTCGCCTTTCTTCGGACTTATACCTTGCTTAGTTTACCCTTTTTCGTCCCTTTTCATCCGTCTTCACTACTCGGCTTAAGCTTTAGCACCCCGTTTTACGTATTCATTCTTCCGCCTGTCACCTCTACTTCTTTTAAGCTTTCATTGCACGTTTCACATGCCTCATGATGTGACAGAACAGGTATCTTATGCGCCCCTCGATCAAATCGTCGGGTGTTGTGTTGCAGTACCTCCTGTCTGAAGGCTCCCTTCAGCCCTTCCTTGCAAGAAATTCACAATGATGTAGTCTTTTTATCTTTCATCTCCCAGGAAGGCCCTGCTACTGCTTAAAAAGAAGAAGTATCAGGCGAAACTTCTGGTGAAGGCGGATGAGCACCTCACGACAGTGGAGGGTCTCATTCAGGACGTTGAATTCGCGCAGGTGCAGGTCAAGGTGCTGGATAGCCTGAAGAAGGGCAATGAGGCCTTGAAACAGCTAAATGACCTCATGAAGCTAGAGGATGTGGAAAGATCATGAGTGATGCTCAAGAGGCACAGGCGTATCAGGAGGCAAGTTGGCACCTTCGGGTCCTTTACTTGCTCCTTTCTCCTGTCAATTTTCTTTAACTCATCCAGGCCAAGATCTGGACCCAGAGTTCGGTAGAAATCCGTCTGTGATGGAAAATTGTGTGAATTGTCTTGATCTTCTGCCGGCCGCCTCCTCTGGACAACGCTTGCCTTCTCCACGCGGTTCAACTCGCTTGTATTAGTTACCACCAAAACCGGTTTAGTCGTTTTCAGAGTTCTCTGTGTTACGATCCAGTGCTTACTATGTCTTGCGATCGATGTCTAGACCTTCACTTGGATTTCCACTCCCGAAAACCGAGAGCTCATAATCTACGTAGAACTAACTTAACCACTGTTGGTAATTGTGTGCCTGTAACTTTTTGAGTTCGCACGATACAAGAAACCTTATGAATTATCCTCTGCTGTTAAACCTACTCCTATTTCCATCGTTGACACATTCTGGAAGTGCCTGGGTTGTCGCCCAGTAAATTAGACTTAATGGCCTAGAACAATTAGTTCTGTTCATCTCGAGTGTATTTTATCGTTCTCATCGATAAGGATAGCGTGCTGTTGTCTCCCACTGGCATAATGAAGCCATCGCAACCGAAGACCAACTGGGGCGTAGTGGCTGAGTGGATATCTTTTCCTGTCCATCGTACACCTCAAGTTTTTATTTTGTTTTCCCATCCTTTCCAGACGGGAAGAACGCGCCTTTTGGTTCATTATAAAATTATTAGAGCGTATGCGTACTAGTCGAAATGTTCCCCTAATATGCTAGCCAAGTAGCCTGAGTTATCGGAGCCATGGACTCGAGTCCAATGCCATCTGAGCACCATTTACCCCTGTGCTCAGAGGCACTTCATCGGTTTTCACCCTATCATATTATCTGCTCCTAGATAAAAAAAAGTACCGGAAGGAGATTTTACAGAAACAATGTCCGTGTGAGGTAGGGCACTATCCAGAACTCCGCGAATGATCGAAGATATCGGTATCGTAGTTCAGGAGACATTTAAAACTAGTACACGCAGTTTACTGCGGCCTGAATCTACTCTACTCATGATCGTGAGACCGCTTGGTAGGGGTTCCATGTGAATTATGAGGGTACCTTATTTTCAGAGCCCTTCTGTCCAGTGCGCATGCAGTTTATGGTCCAGAAATAGTGCACCTTCATTTAAAAATATACCTAGAACTTCGACTGAAACGTCCAGTAAGCCGTATTTTTCTGCAAAATAGTCGGACAGATTTCCTGGTTTTGGGTCAGCTTTTAATAATTCCTCTGACCCATATACTTCCTCGTTGATGTTTGCTTCTATCGAGCAAGAGAAAGGCAAAAATTGCAGTATTATATTATTGCTCGGTGGTTTTATTCTGGGTAATTGCGTAGCTCTATTGTAAACTCGTTAATTTTAATAGGTAATTATAAGTCCATTTCACATAACAAATAACTAGCCGCGCATCAGATATCGCCTGCTCTGATCATGTAGATCCATCACAAACTTAACCTGCATTCTCCCGTTGTTGTAGGAATTGACCGATCTACTGGCTGGCGGTCTTTCCTCATCCGAGGACGCCGATGTGGAGTCAGAGTTGGAGAGGCTGCTGGTGGCTGATGCGGACAAGCTTCCAAACGTACCTCAAACGAAGTTACCCAAAACAGAACCCGCAGAGCACGAGACCAAATCAGCGGAAAAAACAAGTCATGGTAGGTCCTTGTCTGGTGACGTCCTTTTCAATTACCTAAATGAAGAGGTACTGCGCTTTTGGAAAAAAAATTGAACTTGCAGTGTGGACTGCAAAAATCGGATTAGTAGCTTTTGTAGAAACATGACTCTCACAAAGGCCTAGTGCAATACTGAGTCTCGTATCTGAACAAGTTTGGAACTGTCTGAACGCATCCGGTTGCAATTAAACACTCTTTGATTTACTTACTTGCCAAGTGTTTATATCAGTACTCGCAAGATAGGCTGAAATGGCCATTTCTGGTTAATTGGCAGCCACCGGCAGCGATGCCCTAGTCTCTGAGGGTGGGGGGGGGGGGGGGGGGGGTGGAATTTGAACCTGGAGTCAATGTATGACCGTCTGGGAGGGTTGTCTACTAGCGCAAACCGGAAGCGCCAACATTCTGTCCTATAGTTAGGACACACAAGGTAGCGACCGTTGCAAGAAAACTATCGTCATTTCACATGCTTCCGAATTTACTCAGAATTAGCAATCGTTTTGACGACTGTCTGTGTACAATTTTTCTCACTTATTAGCTTAATGCTGAATACTTGACGCTATGTTTTATAGTAACGCAGGCGTACATCCACAGTCAAGTTCGACTGTAGCTCGCGCGGGGTCTGCACAACCTGATTTGCGCGCGCCGTGAGCTAACTTGACCCAGCTTCTGTCCAACTCCACCGTAGCCAGTTATAGAGCCAGATCATATACAATGTCACTGCCAGTTGGCGGTTGAGCATTTTCCTTTTGTCAGTAACTCGCCCTTGTCTGTATTTAACGTCAGTCACCAGTGACGTACCATTTTTCTCATTCTGTTTTCAGCTCTCGGGGATCTTCATTCCTCACCCTCCTCATCCCACCATCGAAGGGCTGTAGAGGCTACCTAACAGCATTCCATGCGTGTATATCATCGAGCTCTCCTCTATTTAGGCTTGCAAATGCGCCCTTACTGCCTGCCAAATCCGTCCCCACGTGATCTTTCTCTTCTGTCCCCTGCCGTCTCCCCCCCCCTTCCCCCCATCTTGAGAACTTATTTTCCTGTCTTGTATTCGGTTTTTCTGTCCAGAAAAATGAAGAACCTTAAGAAAAGCATATTCCTTGTATTGATTTATTTGTTGCCTGCGATTGTCTGTTCTATACTTTATTTTATTGTGTTGCATCGATTCACTGTGCGCCTGTTTTCACTGCCAAAATTAGTTACAGTCGATCTGGAACCCGCCCCCCCCTCCACGAGTTGCAATTAAGTTTAGAGTTTAGGTAACTGGTGAGGGCAGTTGAGAAGACTTATTCCTAAACCCGGGGATTTACTAGTTTTGGACGCAGCCCTCGCCATGAGCTCGCTGCGAGTTCTGCGTCTTCACATCGCAACCCTAAAAACTAGTCTCGGGTTCTTCTTCCTTTGTGCTGGCTAAATCGCGCGATACCTCGGTGTGAACTCAAAGTGCAGTGACTTGAAAATCACACCTTTCCGCATCCAAGGCCTGAACTACAAAGAAAATGCCTGAAGATAAGTATTTTTTACTCGGCGGAAAAGCGACGAGATGCCTTGGTGGGTATAGGGACAGTAGCGTCCTACGTTAAAGCCAGCTATCATAAAAAGACAGGATTTCCGGATCACTTGGTGGATGACAAGGGTTTATACAGCAATCCCTTGTAGTGTCTGAGCAGCGATTGTACTCGGAGCACTGTATGAAAAGACGGAAATCCAGAATGGAGGATTTATTGTGCACAGAAACCCGAGTTTCTGCCTCAGGCAGCAGTGGCCACTGGCGAAGCCAGGGGTGGTGTTGACTGTGTCCAGCCATGCCTGAGAGAGAGAACATGAGACAGTGCTGGCAGCTGCTTAACTAGGTCTGTGGAGCAAGTCAAGTATTGTCCAATCGGTGTGTGCTGCATTACCCTAGTGTCCAGTGGGCCGAGGGAAGGGCTGTTCAAGTGGCCACGACAATCGGACGCACGTGTGTGGGACTGGAATTCAGCGAGTCTGAAACCGCTCGCTGCGACGTTGTAGACCTTGAGGCAGTGAGCCTTGATTAAGAACGCCGGACATGGATGATATTGTTGGGCGTTGGCTACAAGCCCTCACTGCATCTCCCATCGATTTTCGCGGCTTCACTGATTCGTTATGTAAGCATATCTTACTCTTTAGCGTGGATCTCTGCGGACATTGGGCCTTTTTATTTATGGTACCAGCTTCCTAATTTGATTTCATACACGGGATGCTGTTGGCGGATGAGTGCATTACGACACGTATATTTGTGCCTAGTATATAAACAATGTATTTATGTGCATAATTTAAACCAATCTTAACTAATTTTTAAGAGACTATTAAGGGTTTTGGCTCTGCAGTTTTGTAGGAAACTGTGTATAAGAAGGTGGCGGGAGGAGTATAAAGGCCTAAAAGATTTACAAATAACCATATAAACGTACGGTTTTACCTCGCGGAGTTTCACTTTTCGGGGTTGTTGTAGACTACATATCTGGCGATGAAGCAGAAATCACTATATACCTCTAAGAGCGTTCCGTTTTCGTGGTGTGCGCAGGCATCCATCTCCCTACGCAGAATTACTTGAACCCCCGCTGCCAAATTAATTGACTTGTTTATATTCCTGGTTGCCATACGACTGCCTACGATGCCTCTAAATTGAGCTCCAAAGCAAGACGGGACGAGCCTATACCCCATAACCCGATCGGTGAACAGGCTTTCAACATAAATTACTAGATAGTCGCTGTGACCAAAAAGTGCGTACGCACTCCATTATTACGACCGGCGACTGGATTCGTGTTTTTCTGTCACAATATTGATGATACTTTTGCACTTCTAACCGCTCAGTTAACAATTAGTAAACGGGAAAGGAAGTCTCACTGACTTGGTTACGGTACGAACCAGGATTTGTTCGGTTTTCCCCCGACAGATTGACGCTCGCGAATGACAAGTTCCACCGTGTGCTGCACAGCAGGGACGGTGCTTTGTCGTGAGTTAAATTTTGGTGGTAGTAGACTTAAGCGGCATCTCTCTCGATCAAGAAGGGCTTACTATATTGACAACCCCAAGGACAGGTATCAACTCTTTTTAGGTGCCGCTGTAGTGCGCATAATGTTTCTTCGAAGTCCCTGAGTCTTCCGACTGCGTAAGGGGCATCTGATATGGGGTACTGGCAGCAAGCACTCATTTACGTTTGTAATGTTTTCTTTTTAGATTATTTTCCGACAAACGGCGCATTACAAAGCCTTAGCTCCCACCTTGGATTTACCTTCTGACGGGTGATTAGGCATTACACACCGAGGTCAACCATCCATAATGGCTTTTTCTGATTGATTCTGTGAATCTGTCCCCTAACTACCTGTGCATCCTACGTTACTTCTATTGCGTTGCATGAAGGGACTAAGAAAGAACGCCTCATACAAAATAATTAAATTAACTCACAAACGAAACCTATTCGGTACATTTCATTCGTGACCGTGCGGTTGACCGCTGATCATAATTTAGCGTACGTGATTGTTATACAGGCAGTGACCCCTCTTAGTGACACTGGCCTTCAAAAAGTTCGCACGGCGTGCAGACTATAACCCCCTTCGCAGGGCCTTCTATCATGAAATTGCTCAGTTTTACATCGGTTGAGGCACAGTTTTTGTGCTTCACAATTTGAAGATGAACTCTTCCATGCACCCCTCCCGCATACCAATTTAAAATTCCAAAATTGTGCTGCACTATGGCGGGTGAGTTATTTTTTAGATGACGGAAAACATTAGTTATGTCGTAATACTGCCCTGATCTGCGGCCGTTTTTAGAAGTAGCCTATTTGCTAGACTGATGTCTTGTCAGGCCTAAGGGCGTTACCAGTGCACGTACCGTGGCTGTTTATTCCCCGGACCCGAGAGCCTGTTTGTTCCAAAACTAGCCTTTGTTGAAGAACATTCCACAACCAACCGTATGTGAGCGCGCCGTGTTGTCCGCAGTTAAGTCGACAGACCATCCCGTATGTCTGGACCCTCCGCCTTCCTTGTGTCAGGCTATTCCTACAGGAGGTGAGGAGTATGTTTGGTGAAAATCTGAAATACGCAGCGCCTCTGGTCCTCTAATATGTCTCCCCGTACACTTTTCTGTTCTTCTTTAGTTCCTTACTATCCCTCTTTTCCTGGAAGACCCTTTCAGGCGTATTGCATGGACCGCTTCCGCTGGTGTTCAGATGATGTCAACTCCAGTGCCTCCTCGGGCGCGGCGGAGAGTCTGGTGTTGCGCCAGTCGGGTGTGCGCGTCTACAACGGCCCCGGACGCACATCCTTCGATAATGGCATCCTCAAACTCACTACACATCGTCTCATCTGGTCGGATCACGCGGGTGGCTCCAAAATTCACTTGCCGCTAGCCGCTGTTGCTAGCACTCAGTTGCAGACTTCCAGCGGTTTCACGGGTTCAGGCACACCAAAGGTGGTAGTGAAACTGTTGTCACCATCTGCTCTGGAGACGGCTTTTAAAAGCCTGTCGGACCCACCGGTGTGGGCCGGGGACTGGATTGTGGACAGGGCGGAGAAGCACGTGGCCATCTCTTCGGGAATTGACTTTGTCCGTTTCGGCTTTACAAAGATGGGGCACATCGAATTTGAGCAGGCCTTACGTGAAACCCTCCAGGTAAGCCGCCCTCTGCCTGCGATAGAAAAAACCAACCTCTGAAAGGTTAGCCGACAAAAACAGCAGCGGTTTTGCGCTTCTTCAGCCAACCATAAACCTGACCGGCATTTGCGACGGAACGCAGGTCCGTTCTCTTACACATAGCGACTGTTCGATCGTCAGCTTCGATGAGCTTCACCATGTACACCACACCAGATTAGGCGAAGGGACGCTGACTTGCGCGTGAATTAGATTATAGTGAGAATAACCTAGCGCAGCATCTAGCGTACTTATCTTCTCCCATCTGGGTCCGGTGTCACGACAAAGTCAAGAAGACCGGGGACGGAAGAGGGCGCGACTGGACCCGCCCCTAGGCGTACCGTCAAACACACGCACACCGCGCATGTGAGGTCTAAGAAAGGGACACACCTGAACTAACATCTCAGCAGTGTTTTCCTCTGGAGATGCCAGCCAGACGAGCATTCTCCGAGTCTCAGAACAATCAAGTAAGTGGCATCACTAGCCTATTCGTGCGCGTGTTCTGTGTGTAAGGATGTACGTAGTGACACCTCACGATTGCACTTATGACATTTTTACAAACCTGAGGTCAGAGCCGCACTTTTAAACCGGTACACTTAGAGTGGGGACTTGGTCTTGTGTGTGATACCCCTTGGACAGTTTTTTTAACGCTCCTATCAACTGCCACCTCCAGACCTGCTCTCTAACAGAGAGAGGTCGACCCGGGGAAATCCATCCGCAAGAAGAATTAGCGCATTCCTCACTGCTAAGAATCGTGACTTTTCATGTTGCCCTTTGGCGAGATAGCCTGATTATCCTCAGGAATAACAGTCAATCTATAATATTTCATTCTTACTGTGACCTCTATGGCCCTCTAACTGAGCCGAACCGTTCTTGCCCTCACCTGGTACGTGTATGTGGGACCACATCGGGTACGGCACGCCTAGATGAGCTGTTTAAATCTGTCAGCAAATCCCGTCACGCCAATATCCGATCGTCTTGACGTTGTATTGACATCAGTGCACAGTGGGTGTGGGAAAATAGCGAATGCGGTAGATGCTGCGCAAGTCTGCCTCGTTACAAGTCACCGGTGCAGCGCACACAGCGCTTGCGTTGGTCGAAATGTCGAGTAGCAAAGTTTACTCCACGTAGTAAGCTAAAATTTTCGGTATTCTAATTCAAACTCTTTCTGCTGAACTTTTGCGAAAACTTTCAGATCATAGATTATCAACCTACAGTTATTATAATAAAATGACATGTATTGTGTTTGTATCGTAAATATAAGGGTGTACTAACGTACTGGTGTGTCTGAATTAGTCATAGTACAAATCGGTGACAACGTTTGTTCCCCTTTATCAGCGTTTATTGTTTCTCTTCTCCCAAATAAATATACCTTCTCAGGCAAAATGCTGGCTGGTCTCCAATTTGCCAACGACTGTGAGTGGACGGGCTCGCGGTACAGGTGGCATATTGTCTATTGAACGCGCAATGGCTGTGAAAGCGAGCTCGGCGGACCGCAGCATATCGGAGGCTTTTGAAGACTTGTCTCGTCTCATCTCGCGGGCTGGTGAAATGGTCGCCCTCAGTCGTTCCTTGGCGGAAAAGCATCGATCCAAGAAGGTGGGTGTGTTGTATGCATATTTGTGCCAAGTTTCTAGTGTATGCATGGCAACTTGAGAGAGGTGGTCTCTTCTCTTTACAGCCAACTGATGTTCGTGTAGGCGTGTAGAGACCGATTTTCCTGTTTGGCCGCAATACACCACATTACAACTGTTACACGGGATTTTGTAAACGGCTTCTTTTTTATCTAAATAGCCAACTCTATCCTTAGGGCGTACAAGCTGGTTTCGAAGTGTAGTTGTTGGTTTGTGCGCCACGTAAAGTTGGTGCTTCCGCAGATGTCTTTCAACAAGTTCAGACACGTTCTTAATGTGTTAGTGTTCGCCAGTTTTTTTAATGTGGGCGCTTGATCGGAACAATCTAGTTCCTTATCCTTTTCTTTTAATTCCTGATGTCTCATGCATCTATGTACAAAATCTCTAGGGTAACCATTGCTGGAAAACAGTTTGAATATATAAGTAAGTTCAATTTGGTATAGTTCGCTGGTAGAACAGTGGGTTTTTGTTCGATTGATGAGGGTGTTGACAGTGCTTCGTGTGTGGGTGACAGGGTGGTTGCTTTCATAGTGTAGGATACCATCTGCATGAGCTTCTTTGCGGTAACCTGATATTTATAAGGTCCCGTCAGTCTTTTGCTATACGAGGACGTCAAGACAAGGTAGTTGGTTGTCATTTTTTTCGAGGGTAAAGGTTATTCCAGGTATCGTCGAATTAATAATACTTTGCAGTGTTTCCAGTCGGTCCCTTCTAACGATGACAAACGTGTCATCAACGTAGCGTACCCATAACTTGGGATTAATCAGTGGTAGCTTCTAATGTTTGCATCGTTACTTCCGCTAGGAAGCCAGAGATGGGTGAGCCCATAGGGGCTCCCTTTCGCTGTTGATAGAACACTTGTAAGAATGAAAAATTCGTTTCTAGTCATAAGTCAAAGAGTTCAAGCAAGGCAGATGTAGGAACATCCATGTCATAAGCGTAGAGTAATTATTCTGTACCAGATCTAATGGTATGGATGTGAAGAGAGAAAAAACATCAAAAAGACACCATTATTTCATCTGCTGCAATGTTGAGTCTTCGTAATTTGTCCAGAAACCCTAGAGAGTTGTCAATAGATGTTTCACAATTCTTTTTCAATGAGTATAATTTGCGGAAAAGTCACTTAGAAATCTTATAATTGGGTGCATCGATTAACGATACTATCGGTCGCAGTGTCACCTCGGGTCTGTGAACCTTAGGTATTCTATAGATCTTAGATATGGTCGGTTCGGTTTGTCTCAAGGATTTGGCAATACCTCCTGATATTTGCTTCTTTCCTGTAAGACGTTTTAAATACTTTTTCAATTGATGAATTCTGTTTTTTGGTGGCGGTGGTTTATAGGACTATAGAATGATCTCTTAGAAGGATAATTTAATCATCATCTGACGTTTCACACTCGTTTTTTCGCGCATCATCGGAGATGAGGAAAATGGGAAATACATAGTTTAAATAGGTCTTTTGTTGCCCTCTACTGAGGGTGGTCCACCAGGCTCTGTTCTCATTGGTCCTCTCTTCTTGTCTAAATGGGGTCTCCTGGCCTCATATGGCGCTGGTAGATCGATCCTGCGGTTGATCGAGTTGGCATCCGATTGCCAGGCCTCGATTTTCTCTCACGCCATTTTGCTTTCGGCTCGACCGACTACTTGTGCACTGTCGAGGCTAATTTGATGATTATTTTAGAGGCTGCGCATGGTGACATGCGATCATACATATTTTCGCTTTACGACTAGAGTGTGCTCGTGTATGCGTTTTATTAGTCCTTTGTCGGTCATACCGCAGTAATTGGCCGGACAGTCTAGACTCTATACAGTTGGCACGATTAACAACTCTTGACCTGTCCTCAGACGGTATCCGCCCCTTGGGGTGCGTCAGTACGCGCCGGAATGTGACCTCTGGCCTGTGACCAAGGCCCACGTTGAGGGGCCTCAGCATGCGTTCAGTGGCCTCAGCGACGTCATTCACTAAGGGCAGGGCACGGAGGATTTCGGGCTTTTGTTTATGTTCCCCGTCGGTCTTCGTGTGCCTTCGATACAAGCATCTGTTTATAAAGTTCCGCGGGTATCCATTTGAGGGGACGAGTTGCCATTGGAGCTTTCGCTCTCGCAACTTCTTGGCCTGTCTGCTGCATTGTGTATTGATGCGTAGAAAGAATGCCCGGGCACAACAAAGTTTATGTGAAAGTGGGTGATTGCTGTTATAGTAAAGGATTTTTTTCCCGTGTTTGTCGCTTTTGGAAGGACGCCGGTGTATAGAGTTCTATCTTCTTGCCTCGCTACCTTGTCATCGAGGAAAGGGATTTCGTCATCCTCTTTTTGTACATTGAATTTCTGGGCCTCTTTCGCGTCTCGACGCAGGATAACAAAAGTGTCATCCACGTAGCTCGTCCACAATTTTGGCTGTTGTTTAGTAGCTCGTGTGCTTCTGCTACGTAATCCGATTTGTCCAAGATCATGGTTGCTCATTCTTTGTCCGTTGGAACAATCCCAATCTCACTGTCCCCCTTTAATTCCTTAATGGTCTTTACCTCGGCAGAGGAGATTGTTCGACGTGGCTTGTGCGATGTGATGAGAGATGCGACTCGCTGGCTAATCGAGTTCTTGGAGTCTTATGTGTTCTGCGTCTTTGAGATTGTCGCTTTGAGTGCGGCGATAAATTCCACTGGATGCACATATCTTGTGTTGTAGCCGGAATCATGTTGAAGCACTTTAATCTGACCACCTGTCAGCTGTTTAGATGACAGGTTGCGTACAGATAACAGTTCAGATACTGTTGCTTATGCTTGTCCAAGACCACTCATTTTGTTCAGGAATTGGGTCTTCTTCTTCTTCTCCTCTCGCTCTTCATTCACCTTAATCGTGATCCAGCTCTGCAGGTTTCTAAATGCTTTCCATCTCGAGGATATCACTGAATTTTTGCTTGTTACATGTAAAATTGGAAGTCGCTTTCTGTCCCCTGTATTTTATTTCCCAGTCGTGCTGACCTCTCACTCGTTCAAATGTAAGTTAAAACAAACCGCCCCGTTTAAATACAAACTCACTTCTTCTTGAGGTGACCTTCAGGCGTTTCGTTTATTTTCAATGGCTCTTGACAAGCTGCATGTAGGGCAGCATACCATTTTGACGGAGTCATCCTTTGAATATCCTCTTGCCTGTTTGCGATGTGCCCTCAAAGCTTCAGTCCCAGAAAAGTACAGCGGTGGGCCTAAACAAGGTTGCGTCTTTAGAGCTGGGTTTTATGGGAACATTTTCAAAATGGCTTCGCTGTATTTTACTTTTAGACGAATGTCGAAATGTATCATTCGTTTAGCCTCATCCACTAGTCTGCATATTCAACTTTCGCTGCTTTACTTACTTGCCCCTAAATGTCGCGTTTTAATAAAACCCTACTCTTGCGGATTACCATCTTATTCACAACTGTGACTTGATATGATTTGATATGCGTGGGCATTTGAGCACTTAACTGGTGTTCCAGTCAGCCCTCTAGTCTGTCTATCTGCGGGCTTCAAAATAACATCAAAGCAGCGGCAGGCAGAACTCGTAGTTGAAGCGTTTAAGATGCTTCTTTTCTGGTTTTCATTGAGGATGATAAACACTGCTTCATAACTGTCCTGTATCAACCCAGTTGGGGTACTGCATCAAGAGGAAACCGAAACCTGGATACCTCAACACCTGTCTATATAAGAGGTGCTAGTCAAGGGGAAATGGCCTTCAAACCGATCATGTGCCAACCGTCGTGGTTCCCATTACAACGGTCATGTCATGGCGCTTTGCTGCACAGTCATCTCTGGGAGGCGCACGATGCTGGAGACTGTCAGTTGAGACACAGGAATGCGCAAGGCTCCCCCAAAGGTGTAGGGTCTATTTTCTGCCATTGCTGGTGCACTCAGATAACTGCGACACGAAATCTAGCTAGTCACAAGTTTAATCTTGCTCAGTAACCACAGCGTACGCTGTACGAGTTGTGTTCTTTGTTTCATGGTTTTCCAAGTATACTGCAATGTGTCCTCTGTTGCCCGAATTCCACCGAGCATGCAACCACCAGCTTACCAGCCTCGGCTGCCCTACTGCCATGACTATTTTAGTCCTATTTAGCAGCATTAGCGAAGCACGTATTGTTAGGGTTTCTGGGCAGACTTTATGTCAAACTTCTTGAGGGTTCGAACCACGTACGGTCACGCCGACGTCCACTAGGAACTTACACGCCATAGAGATTAGGAATTTGGCCTACCCAATCTCCAACCTGGCGTCTGGGTGCATATCCACCCCCCCCCCCCCTCCGACACTTTGACAACGGTAAGCACCTATTGGCTGACTGTTTATTCTTACCGAGTCGCAGTGCCGTCATTTAGGCCCACAACATTTAAACTGGGTAATCTGTTTGCCGGACCTCACCTCTTCGCGTCCAGTCATTACTGTCACTGCTGGTCTACGGCAGCTTATTTATCAGCTACAAGTCTGGCTTATTTTCAACTATCCCTTGCCGAAGGCCTTC
The DNA here is from genome assembly GCA_017591395.1 of Schistocephalus solidus. Lineage (NCBI taxonomy): Eukaryota > Metazoa > Platyhelminthes > Cestoda > Diphyllobothriidea > Diphyllobothriidae > Schistocephalus > Schistocephalus solidus. Next base: position 74,666 of record WEDG01004995.1, on the reverse strand, counting down.
ACCTGTCGTCACGTCGCGGTGTCGCTATCTAGGCTGTCAGGCAGACTCGGGCGTAACATGCGGACCCAGTAATGTTGACTATACGCTCCCCAATTATGCGCCCTGCAGGCCGCTGCTCGACATATTAGCACTCGTGCTAAGTCCGGGCCGAGGGCTATAGCCAGAGAAATGCGCATTTGTTCTTAAACCTGGCCAGTTTGCTGCTTGCCGCCGCCGAGGAGACTTTTCCGTCCTGATAGCGATGCAGCCTGTCAAACCCCACCCCTTCCCGGACGCGTGCGGCCCATGACTGCCCTCTGCCCCACATTGATCCCTTTCTGTGCACGTCCTGTCCTCTTCATCCTCAATTTCCTCTCTTTTTTTCTCTGGACTTCCCCCCCACTTCCACCCTCCGTGCCCAGGAGGCTGGCACAGATGTGGCTGAAGACGAGACGGCGGAGTTGCGCCGAGCAATGCTCAGCATGGGTCTCAGTGAGACTTCCGGTGCCGAGATCTCGCCATTGGCTGGCACCACTTTTGAGGCCTCCTCTTTTCACGGCCAACTGGCTGTCCAGATCTGCAAGGTGCTCCAACCCATTCTCACAGCCCGCACGCATGGTGATCGAGCCCACGAATTCAGCGGCTGCATCGACCTCGCGTCAGCCTACTGTCGCATAAACCGCGCCAGGGGCGTCGAACTGATCTCGCCCGAGGATCTCCTCTATGCAGCTAAAATGATGAAACACCTCCAACTGCCTCTACGTCTCAAATCGCTTTGAAAGCGGAGTTATGGTAAGTAGTGTGCCCCGGTGAGCAGACTGTTTCTTCCGGTGGAGGAGGAGTGAAGCTGTTCAGCAGTGGCCCCCTAAACGGGCCACGGGGGGCTAGATCAGGGGGCGGCAGGTGTTATTTGGGTTAAATTCCCATAAAAAATGCCGAACATCAACGATGAGGGGGGCGTCGTTGCAAGTGTAGGTAACGGCTCATGCCGCACCCCCACTCCGTGGGATCTGATTCAGATGTGACGGCACTGTCGGGGAAGTCTCCGACCGTGCCAGCCACCTGCGCCCAACCCCGTCTCTGGTCTTCTTGATGATTGATTTTCGTTAGTTTTAGAACTATCTCGCATTCAGTTGCGTGAACTCCTTGCTTGAATGGATAAATTGTTTCTTGCAGCCGCATCGAGTGGCCTTCTTTGTTATCGTCCTTAACAGTCCCTGGTGGATTACGTGCTTACTTAAGGCGAACATATGCTCGGGATGCGATGTCCACCTCGTATAGTTACGCAGTTTGTACAGCTGCAAGTCCAAATGTCACTATGCCTCCGTACGCATCCTGCGCGCGCCCGACATTTCCGATTTTCCCTGGTGGTATCCTTATAATAGTCTGCGTTTCCTCATCTCCTCTCTCTCTCTCTCTCTCTCTCTCTCTCTCTCTCTCTCTCTCTCTCTCTCTCTCTCTCTCTCTCTCTCTCTCTCTCTCTCTCTTCTGTTTAACCATCCACATAGATAACACCTTCTCTCACTGTCTGCTATCCAGTAGTTTTTTTGCTTCCATGATTCTCTAATAATCAATGCTATACATATCGGTTTTGAATCAAACCTGACATTACCTTCATATTAGCCTAGGTATTCTACCACTTTAGAGTCCTTGTAGAGGAAATTAACATGATCCTGGGAATGTGTTCATGCTGATGCTGTCGATAGGCCACCGCCTTTACCGCTTTTTGTTCCAGGTAATTGAACTCGCCTCCGAGTCCGACGAGTCCACCACGCAGTCCACACTGCAGTGTGTGGAGTCGCACCAGTGTCTTTCAGCCGGTGCGTTGGCCCGCCTTGCGGGCATTGCACCAATCCTCGCACGCGAACGCCTGCTTCAGGCAGAGGAGCGAGGCCTACTTTGTCGCGATGACACCGACGGTGGTCTCGTCTTCTTTCCAAACCTATTCCAGACGCGTGCGGCCTAGGACTGCCTTCTGCCCCACTTTGATCCCTTTCTGTGCACGTCCTGTCCTCTTCACCTCAATTTCCTCTCTTTTTTTCTCTGGACTTCCCCGCCCCCCTTCCACCCTCATTTTCCCTCTCTTCTTTGCTTCTGCCTCATCGTGTCTCATGTCTGGCGCATTGAAACCCCCAACCGAACCAGCCCTCCCTCTCAGCCCGCGTGGCTGATTGCTGTGCTCTGAGCTCTCTCTTACTCTTTTGTCCTATGAAAATGCATAATTTTCTCTTGATCCTTTTACGCATTGTCCAGTTGTCTATTACCTGTTTTAATGTTTGAAAGTGGTTAGGGTCCGATGTTCGTCTGGTTTCTGTCTGTTATTTTTGCTGCGATTTGTGTGGACAAGGTGGTACCTCAGTTATTACCAGGGTGACGATCTAATATGTGGCCCCAGTCAGAAAACAGGAAGCATGGACTTTTGCAATACGGGAACAGCGGTAAGTGTGGTTTTATGGGTGGAGAAGCAAAGTTGAAAATTATATTTTTGTCATTAGGTTGTCTAAATACCCCAAACAAGGATAAACACTTGGGCTTGCAATCTAAAAACCGAGGCCTTCAGTTAGGTGTTTCAAGTCAGCCGAGCCTCAGTCCGTGATTGCAAATCACATTTAAGGAGAATATATTGTTAAATCCGAAGCTAATGGTGGCAGTGACTGAAGATATAAATGGAGTTGACAACTTTGATACCCTAACTCCTGACCCCAAACCTTTGTATACAGCCTATCAGTTCGACCATCGCGTTTGACGATGTCTACTGTGTGCTCCACAGAATGCTGGCGCAGGGACGGTGAATTGCACTGCATCTACCACACTTCCCCACCTAAGCCCGATATCAAGAGGGCCGGATATAGTAGAGGGTGCAGGCCCACGCATTTTAGTCTACCACAAACAACGACATCAACAAAATGGAGCGTGGCTAGGGATCCCAGCTGAGTGGAAGTGCCATAAAGGCCACATTAGGGAGGAGCCCATGCAGTCTGACACGCTGTTCGGGGGACTAAATTATCCCGTCAGCTGGCAGCCTTCCAAGCCACGGCCTTTAGCGCACCGTTATAGCTTCAAGCACGTCTGGTTGTTTATAGTGAGGAATATGCGCTGAGACCGCCGATCCCACTCGCCCCCACCTTCGGCCGAGCTTATCAGTTCTTTGATGCCGCATTGGCTGACAGGGCTGGCGACTAGGTATAGTAAAATCTCATGAGAACCGATATTTTGGCCATCGCGAGTGACGGGGCCCACTGCCGGGCAGATTCGTGATTTGCCACATTGGTTTCGCAAACAACGGTTTTCGGTGGCAAGGCCAATTCAAGACGGTGGAAGTCGACCGTGAGCACGACTACTGACGAAGCTAAACAGTTCCTCTAAACATGCGAAGGAAAAGAAGGTAACTTAAGGCCACTCACGGTGGTGGGGCCACACATCCGATTGCCGCTATCATTAGTTCTCTTATTGGCAGTGGATCTCAGAGGCGCCGACTGTCATATCTTGTTATTCGGGGGAGCTTTTGATTCCTGTTTGGCAGCGTGATGTCGAAAGGCTTACTATTGTCAACCTCCACGAATCGCCTTACCCTTGATGTCGGTGTGAACAAGCCGGTTGTAACTGGATTTTAAAAAATGGATGGCGTACGTAGGCCCTCTAAATACATCGTAAGAATACAGTCCTGGTTCTTGGCAGCGTGTTGTCGCTCTTGTCCGCCAGCTGTCTCTGCATAGGTAGGGAGAGGAGGGTGATGACTTGTGTAGGTCTACATTTGGCCAGGTTGTTTGTTGTGGATCCGCGACCATGCTATAGACATCTCCGTCTTGAACCGGCAGGACAACGGGTTTGTTGCGCAGTGGGTTAGAGCGTCAAACTTCTAACCAACAGGTCGCGAGTTCCAGCTTTGGATGCCGCAACACATGGAGTTTGGCACGGTTGGCTGATGAGGACTATAGAGTGCACCCCAAGGCACAACGGGACGAGTGAGTTCCTTTAGTGATCGGTGAGCGTTCATCAACGAATGCAGTCAATATTCCCGATCTTAACCGGCAAGACAACGAGCCCGTGGGTCAATGGTTAGAGCTTTGGACTTCTGCTCAACGGGTCGCGGGTGCGATCCTCGGTTGGTGCACCACTTGGGGTTGGGTATGACTGGCTGACGACGGCTAATAAGCTGGAAAGGGAAATTCTAGTCTCCCTCGTCTTTGCCGGCAATATTCATGAGTCCGAAGTGTCCATTCCAGCGTCCCTTGTCTTCACCGATGGCACTTGTTAGTATAATGTTGGATCTGTCGACGACACCTTAGATAGTTGCAGGGTATCTGATAGATTGACTTTTGCGAAATTGGTTTGAATGCTTTTTTTTCTAAATGAACTAAACTGTTATAAATCCAGGGGGCCACATTCCCAGCCCTTTAGTATTGGTCTCCTACTCCCTTACCCGCCCCGTCTCCTCTAACATTGACAACGGTTTTAATCGAGTCTTACTATTGATAGAATGTCGTTTACTGCCCGACACTCCGATATTTGTATTTAAAACTGTTGGAGTTCCTATGCTGCATTTTCTGCCAGTTTACAGGTGGCCCTGGGATTTTGCTGGCCCAACCAAAATAGGCCTCTGTTCGTTTTATACTCTTTCGAACGTCTTTTGACCCCCATTATTTCATTTTAGCTCGGATGACGTGATGCCTTTCCCTGTGCAGTGGGTCAGATGAATTTTCTCCTGGCTGTTTTATGTTATATAACTGTTTGCCTCGGCCTCTTTCTCTTGTATACCTTCCGGCATTCACCTCTCTGTCAACCTGTGGTGTACCTATTTGTCCGATGTTATCAGTGGCTCCGTTTACTTGTTCCCTTGCGCCTCCGAACGGTATGTAGTGGTGTGGTTTTCTGGTGCCTCTATGAAAAGTAAGTTGACTTGAAGGATTTCGTTTATAACTACTAAATGCTTTTCAGTAGGCAATTTGATTGTCGTATTTTTTTTATTATATCGAATCCTTTCTCCGCTGCAGACACTGCCTCTTCCAAATCACGTACGTGTTTCTTGTTTTCATCGCACATGTGGTGCTCGTGCGTGATGTTCTGCCTCTTCTTTACACTTATGCCTGGATGGAAAATCATGTATTGGTCGGATTAATGTGCCTTTTCGCTAACGTTGCAATGTACCTCGCCGTTTGCTTCAAAGACCCCGGTATGTTCATCAGAACTTTCAGTGAACGCTATTTTCGTCCACTGCTGTCGCATTTTGACCCATTCATTACCTTTGCTTGATCACGTTCATAATAAATCATTATCATGCTTCATTTGCTTACTGACCACCATAATTTCCGCCAATCTGCTTGTATGTCTTGCTTTGTTGTCGGTCTTTGCGTGCAAATCTCCTATTTTCCGGGTGTGGCTGGCATCAGACCATTATATTTATGCACACACAGGCCGAGAGGATGCCTCTCTCCTCAAAAATTTTAGTTATCTGCTGTACCCTCGACACAATCTGCTTTCCATCTGGAAGAGCCCATTAAGCTGGAGTGACTCCTGTCAAGGTGGGGGACTTGTGAATAAGACTGGCTTCAAATTCGGGCCTTGGTCGTATCGTTTATTGTACCCCACCCAGAATATTTGTGTAGGCTCAAATAAGTTTTCAGTCTGTTGAAAAACAACCATCGTCTGATTTCGCTTCATGCCAGGTTTATTGTGTACCAAGATAATAATATCTGGAAGGTGACTATGAGGGATAAGAACTATTAGTCGAAAACGTTGGTTAGAATTCACACGGACTGTGTCATAAGACAGGGCTATTTTAGTCCAAATGACTGTTCTGTTTAGGTTGTAAAGAAAACCTTGTTTTAGGTACAGAATATTGGTAATTGTATGGTCAAACTTTCAGCGTTTCAAAAGTTGCCCAACGCTTACTACGGACAATTAAGGGCTCACATTGCAGATCAACTTTTACTGGTAAACGGAATCATACCCTAGTCTGCATGAGGCATAGTCTGCTTTTGTGAGTTAATTGGCCATCGCTTTAGCGTGTTTCTTACTGCTTCTTTTTACCATATCCTTTCCCTATCTGAAACGCTGGCGCGTTTGAGCACGGGCTCTGCATTGTTTGCAATAACGTAATTTTCGGCTGCCTTTAAACTTCCTTTCTAGAACCAAACCTGTCGTTTCTGGCGGGGATTCTCCCTGGTGGTTTTGGATTGTTTTGACGTCTTACCTCTCCTACTTTGCACGTAATGGCTCAGAAACGTTTCTGACCATCGTCCTAATAGTGGTCTTGAGGATGTTAGTTTTGTGTTGGACCTGAGAGGTAAGGGGTTAAAGTTAGACAACGGAAATAGGTCCTTGGGGTCCCGTGTTTGACTGTGGCTTTGTTCAAAAAGTTCACCAGTGAGCGTTTTTCATTTAAATCATCTGGAGTAAATTCCTTACCCCGTCCTCATCCACTACCTAGGTGTTTATCTCACAGACCAGCATTCTTTTCTGTCTTCTTTTGGCATACACTTTTTTTCTTAAAGGTGTCGTGACTAGTAATCGTATTGCCTCCTATTCCTTCCTCCACGAGTATGATAATGTCATCTACAAACCGGTTGTCTGCTCTGAATGTGCCTTCGTGAGACCTCCACGCACCAAACACTGTTGTAAGTTCGTATCTCCTCGCTTGACTGAATACGACGTGCTTTTACATGTCTTGGAGCTTTTTTCAGCTGCTGCGAGATCTGTTTTCTTGTTGCGGCTAGTAAATTGGTTGTTTTGTCAATTCCACAATCCTCGAAATAATTCATGAGTGCTGCCTTGTAACCTTTAAATAACAGACTGCATGTGCGATCCGAGCCGCAGTCTATCGCAGTGCACTGAACGCCGTGACTTCGAGGGTTTTCAAAGGATGCTTTATAACAGACCACGCCGTCAGCGTGGTCAACTGGTGGTCTGAGAGTCAGGCTGCAATAGTTCTTCCTTACCGTGACATCGGGCACCCTCACGTAAGAGCCACTTGTCCCTCTTTTGTCTGAAATCCTTGTTCTTGTGTTAGGGGAGCCAGGTCACGTAGGTTATAAGTGCAGACGAGGTCATTAGGTATGTTATTAGTTGCGCCCATTCCCCACATTAGTCCACTGGTCGGCCCGGACGGTGGCTTTTCTCTGGGAATGAGAATCGAGAGTGGGGTCGATGGTTCAGAGCATTTTACTCACTAAAAACTATCTGGCGCGTTTAAAGCTATCACAGTGCGTCAAAAGCCGTGGTTTTGAAGATTGCCATCTGATGGGATAACTTCAGCTGTGCGGTCATCCCAGTGTATGTTTCTGTGCAGGGGTCGACTGACAAACTGAGAGCCAGGTTGCGATGGGTTCTTCTTAATGTAACCTCTCTAGTACTCTTACTCCGTGAGATCCAAGTCAGGTGTGGCGGCATGCTTAGGGGTGGCCTGCGTCACCCACCCTCGCCCTCTCCCGTTATTACTTTGGTCCTTACACTTAGCCGCGGTTGGGGAGGGGGAGAGAGTGCCGTAGACACATCGAAAGTCTACTCTCACTATAACTACCTGGCTTGCACGTCGCCGTCTCTGCGCCACTTTGCTAGCAGACACACTGTGGACCTCGTTGGATGCGGTCGAAGTGTCCCATAGCAAATGGTGTTGCCAGATCCTCGCCCAGGCACGCCTAAAAGCAATGTTGCCACGTGCGAGCATGCGTGTCCCGCAGCTTGTCTTTGCTGAAACTATCGATAGAGGGATGGAATTCGGGGAATACACATTGGGTTGGAACGCCGTTTATTGCTAGAGTGTGCAGCTGGCTCTGCAAACAGTTGCCATAAGCTGTATCGTCGGGCAAGCGTGTGCCTGCAGTTAACATTCTTTGACCCCAGCATGTGCTCTTTGGTTCTGTGTCGCCTGCAGCAATCAGTTTATGAGGTACGTTTATTGGCTGGTTTCAAAACGCATGTGGCTCCAATAGCGAATCGACCAGTAGTCTGAGGCGGAAAAGAAGACAATAGGAAAAAGTAGCAGCTCTGATTACCGTAGGAGCGGACTGCCACATGTCCACTAGTCTCTGAACTCCCGCGAGAGAAACGACAAAACTAATTGTTACAACGAATATCTAGCCTGCATGCTGTGCGCAGCTTATTTCGGTTCACCCTGTTGAGGTCGGATCTTAGTTTTCTTCACAATTAATGAAAGAGAAATCAATTAGCTGGTTCGGCCTGGTGACTTTATTTATCTTGAGCAATGTGGTAGCACTTTATTCAGGATAAAAAAACGAGTGCAACATAGTTATTCTCCAACACATTAGTTTAAGTTTGGAATTTATCGCCTGAGGTTTTCGTTTTGTCTGCATCCGTAGAAATTTTTAAGAGGAAGTTCATACCACAATGGCGTCGAACTTTGCAAAGACGAGGAAAACGGCTGAGCATATATCTGAGTTCTTTCAGTCGGTTTATACGAGGGAAGCCAATCTAAACGCTGATAACTATTGTGCGGAGGAGATCCCGAAAATTGACTCAGTGGTCATAACAGAACCTATTGTTCTGCAGCAACTACTGAAGATGGACGAAACCAAATCGCCAGGTCCTGATGTAATACCGGCGAAGTTGTTGGATGAGTTGGCCGTAGAGTTGGCAGAACCTTTGTGTCTACTCTTCCAAGCCTCCCTCGCTGCAGGCAGATTGCCACCCGATTGGAAGACCGCGTGAATTTCCCCGATACATTAAAGTGGCAGCCGGGCTGCCGGAAATAACTACAGGCCGGTAAGTCTCACCTCCATATGTTGCAAGATTATGGAGCGAATCATCAAACGTGAACTGATGCAGTTTCTGGAGCGGCATCATCTTATCTCTGACGCGCAGCACGGATTCCGCAGAGGAAGGTCCTGTTTAACTAATTTTCTCTACTGTCTGCAACGATGGATCCCAGCGGTCGATGAAGGAAATGTAGTGCACACAGTCTACATAGACTTCAAGAAGGCCTTTGATAGCGTGCATCACCAACGTCTCCTGTACAAACTCAGCCGTATTCGGGTAAGAGGCAAGCTTTTGAAGTGGATCGAAAACTTCTTGATTGGGCGATCTCAGATTGTCCGTCTTGACTATCAACAATCGGCGGAGGTGGCGGTTGAGAGTGGGGTTCCTCAGGGCTCCGTCCTTGGCCCTATCCTCTTCCTTATATACATTGATGACTGCGTAACTGGCTTGGACTGTGACGTCGCCATGTTTGCTGATGATATAAAGCTTTGGAAGGTCATCCACAACGCAGCTGATGAAGAAAATCTACAGACGAACTTGCATCAAATCGAGGAATGGTCGCACAACTGGCTCCTCCCATTCAATGCTACCAAGTGCAATATCCTGCGATTCGGCAGAACCAGCTCCGGGCACCAGAAAATTTACTATCTGGACGACACACCGCTACCAGAGGTAGAGGCTCAGAAAGATCTAAGAGTATGGATCACGCCCACACTGAAGCCATCGTTCCATTGCTCAAAAGTAGCAAAATCTGCCATGTCAAGCTTGTATCTAATTAAGCGAGCGTTTGCAAAGTTCGACAAAGAGTGCTTTAATAAGGTCTTCGGGATGTTCGTGCGACCACAATTGGAATTTTCCATACAAGCCTGGAGACCGTGGTCCGTCAAAGTCCACAACACCTTTGAGAAGGTCCAAAGACGTGCAAACAAGCTTGTTCAAGGTCAAAGCTGCCTGCCTTACGAGACACGATTGTCCAATGTTCATCTGTTTCCTCTGGACTATAGACAGCTACGCGGTGACCTAATACAAGCCTTTCGCATGCTGCGGGGTCAGGATTGTTGCCTTGCATCTGGCGACTTCTTTGAGCTGGCCACTACCACTACTTTGCGAGGACATCCTATTAAACTACGTGTGACAGGTGCAAGACTCGACACAAGAAGGTTCTTCTTCTCCAACAGAGTGATTAAAGCCTGGACTGTTCTGCCTGCGGACATAATCATGTCCCCATCCGTTGACACTTTTAAGCGGAAGTTTGACCAGTACAGCCATAAGTACCACCATGACATCCGAACCTAACACATTTCCTGAAACATATTCCCACCCACAATTGTCGCGTCATGTAACATACTACTCCCTATGTTTGAGTAATATTATTTTATAATTGTTGTCCGATACCCTGTAGTGTGACGGGGAGATAACCCTTTGTCCAACGTCCATTATATGTCAGCTTTTTTGATCTGTAGTGTCATTGACATCAATAGGGAGCTCAAAGGCTTCAACTATATTTCCCTTAATAAAACTGAACAATGGCATCCGACCGCACTCACCTACGTAGCGCTTACAGGCCATTGAGCACGTACTGTTTTGCCTATCATATGTGTGCACATACTTATGTTTAAACTTCTACCGATACTGCTAACACTTGAAATATTTAGTCCATCTGTAAAGTTTTTGGTATTTCCTTTGTTAGGTCTTTGATGTTCCATTCCCCAAAGTTGTGATGTACTTCCGTTGCGTGAAACAAATAGGGGGTTCAAAGGTTAACACCTAGATTTCCCTCAAATAAACTGAACTGACCCGAATTTTGTAAGCGCTGAAAATGTACTGTAACCTATTTTTTGTTTCAACCATGTTTTTATAAGGCTGAGCAGTCAGCAACTTTCTGTATTTTGTGCTTAAGCGCGCTGGAAGGCTGTTGAACCGTCAGACCTTCATCTGCAATAGTTGCCTGTACATCGTTGTTGAACTGAGACAGGGGGTTGTTGATCCTGAAGTCCGCTTTGTGTCGAGGGTAAAAGCGTTTCAAATTAGTCGGTCTTTAAATTTACCGACTGATCCACTAGAAATTTAGATAACTCATCTGCCCGAGACAACTGTCCGGCATTCTAGGCTGTGAGACCTTAAGACCCGTCACCGGGGCATTCTGAGTCACTAACTGTACTGTAAAACGGGAAAATTCATTTGGCTTGCTAAACCTGATTGTTGACCCTGTCAAGTTTCGAACAGCTGAAATCCTTTCTGCAGACGGCGGTTTTATAAGTCGCCAGTTACATGGGTCACTGTCCTCCGGCCCAGGACCAGTCAGTCGCTGAAACTAGAGGATGTATTTTTAATCAACAAGATAGCAACTCTCTGAGCTATCTCCTATAGCCCATTTAATTAAAAATGCGTTTTTACTGGTCACCGTAGTTTCTAGAAGTTAGAAAGTCGGGCCTATTAGCTTTTTTAAAATGGCCTAAAGTACCAAATTAAGCCATCCACAAGGCGATCCGCATGGTTAAAGTTGTTCATAAAATTAAATTGGCTCCCTAAACAGCGCTAAGAATCTCAGTAGTTTCTAAGTGACACTTAGGATGTGCTGGCTAGTTTAATCATGCCGCTCTTTTACTGAAACTATTAATAACGATAATTACTGGGTGATTACCGAGGCCAAAAATGTTTGATTTCTGCAAAGTAGCGTCAAACGTTGACATCATTGTTTCTGGCCTTTTTAAATCATCTTTACGTACTTATTTTTGCACGTTCCATCTTTTTTAACCAATCCCGATGTCTTTAGCCCTTTGTCTGCCGTCTTTTCCGCTTAGATCGCTGTGACCACTGTGTGCATCGTTTTGATCACCACTGTGTGTGGACGAATTCCTGTATTGGTTCCTGGCAACCACGTGACCTTTCTTGGCTACCTTCTCTCCCTCCTTGCAATGACTTTCAATGCGAGCTATCTCTGTGTCCGGTCCCTTCGTTTACATGTCCACGTGAGTCAAAATCCCTCAGCGCTTTAGATTTCTGGTACTGCTGCTCAGTAGAAACTCATGCCTACAGCCAATTTGGGTCCAGTGGTACGCTATACTTGTAAGCAGCGCAGTCGGTATAGGGAGAAACGTGCGTGAACTTGTCCATCCACGTAGACGACTAAGAAAAGCTGATGATATTATGCATCCGCCATACCACTCATTCAACTTTCCACTGTGGCATTTCATATATAGTGCCACAATCTTAAGTATTGCTGCTCACACTATATTCTGCCGCCTCGAAGTGAAGCGAAATTCAACTTCCCTCAACTGTTGTTGAGTACACACCTCATTGCCAAAAAGCCAGTGATACGCATCACGATGCTCTATTCGCGTAAACATTGGTTTTTATTTTTGCGAACGCTTGTTACGTCCGATCGAATCGGGTGCGCAGCATTGTGATCAGGCAACCAACCTTCCCGATTAGCTATCTCCGTGAGTAACATTTCTGATATGGAGGAAGAACCTTTAAGCCTCTTGAAGGCATTTTTATTTGCTCAAATTATCAAACCCATGGAGTACTTCACTCTCAGTGAATGAAAAGTGGCAGATTCATTAGATATCAGTTCTACTAAGTCTAATTGATCCGACGAATTACACACCGTAATAATGCGTTCGCATCTGATTAGATATAACCTGTCCTTTGCAATTGACCACATCCGATTCTACCTCTATCAAATAAACACTCACGAAAATCCCTAACTGACAGATTATTCTTGCGCCTAAAAATTATTAACCATGAAACAATAATTGCTATACTGTTCAGCTGTTTTATTTCTAATTTTTCTATTAATGTACCTTTGAAGACGGTTTTTCTTTACTTAAACTCCATATTTTGCGCACTACTTTCTAAGCATACAACCAAATCAAAAGCTGAAGTGTCTGTAGAAAGGAACAGTTTGTTTTAATTTTTTCCGTGTTATAAGGGGATTGATGGTGCCTAAACGTTGCTTTATCACTAAACCTATCTAATTGCCTCTACAACCTGCTCCCGAAGCCATGTTATTCTTCCTAACGATTTTAAAGTTATGGTGGTAGTGTTGGTGGTGGTGGGTTATTTGGCATCACGTAAACCGCGTTGTATAATAATACGTGCACTTCATGTAATCATTGGCTGATTTCGAGGAAAGCAGTCATTAATCCTTAACAGCTGCCCTTTGTCCTGTCTCTCTTCGTTTTCAAAACCGGCAACTTTTGTGACTTTCAGGCTACACAACTTTGGGATGCGAGATATGTCGATGAAACGGGAAAAAATCACCCAATGTGTCTTGGTGCACTTATTCAAGTTAACCTCAATTCAATCACTAATAGTATTGTTTTTAGCATCTACTGCTAACCCACCCGCTGGATCGTCTGTTTCTGCTCCACCCTCCTCCTGTTGGATCTACTGCTTCTGGGCTACTTACTTTTTCACTTCTTCCTGGTTCTGACAAATCAGACCACCTACGAGCGGTACTGTAGGAGTGAACACAGTTCTGAGAAGCTGTCTAGCAGGGGTTTCTACAACCTCGGCGCTCGGCGAAACATCGTGGCATTTTGGGTCGGATGCAACCCTCCTTCAAAAGTTACCCGCAGTCCATTTAAACCGGCTACACGCATTTTAAACGACAAACGCACCTAGTTTTGTTAATACATTCAATGTATGCAGCATTTTTGCCGTACTTCCCCTCGAGCTTTGTTAATTTCCTTTGTACTTATCACATCGGGTGGGCATTACCTAAACACTAATGGTTGAATCAATGACCGGGGACTGACCGGTTTTCAACTTCGTAAAACAACGAGATCGGTGAATGCAATGCGCACGTTTCCTTTAATATTTAGTATCGCAGCAAAGTGCGTTTCCTTGGACAAACTGGTAGAAGACCAAGCTAAATTTCCAACTTTAAGCGGAATAAAGTCCCTTTGGCAAATGTTTATACCAAACTCCCGACATAGGTACTAGCTAAAGGCGCAGGCACGTGTTTCGGGAATGGGTACCTGCTGCATGATGCAGCTGTTAAAAGCTGACCCCCTCAATGTGTTCCCAGCGTTCGGCTTCTGTGTATAATGGCTATTACGTGGTTATTCCGCAGTAGTTGATTGTTCTCGACTCCAGGGTTCTTTAAAATTTCGGATCTGACTCTAAAAAGTAATGTCCCTGACACTTAACTCCACGTCCTGCCAATACTAATTTTTTGATCTTGTTACCTTAATTACTCTGTGAAGTTCATATTTTTTGTATATTTTGAAGGGTTACAGGCATCGCCCTTGATGACTCTATTAATGTAAAGTTATCATTGCATGTGTACAGTCGATATAAAAATGGTGTAGATTTAAAAATGTTTGAGTCAAAGCATAATATAACTTCAAATGCGTTTTCACAGCTATAGGCGAAAAATTGTGGAAGAAAAGTAAAGCCCGAAAGATTTTAAAATGGGGGTTTTAAGTTATCATGGTGTGAAGGTCGTCTTTTGTCAAATATAATGCCATCAAGCCTTATTTTAAAATCAGAAATGCTGTCAGAGGTTATCGTCACGCTTAGTAACGAGTTTCAAGGTTATACCACTCGTTGGCGGAAAAAAGCTTTCTGAGGTTCAATCGCGTGTGTTCGCTATTGACCTTGTAAGGATGACCACGCATATGATTTTTGCAGGCAAACTTGAAGAAATTCTCCGATCTCAGGTAGAAATAATGGCCCCGGATAATCCGGAATGTCCAGAGCAGGCTACACCGTAAGTGCCTGTAGGAAAGAGGAAATAAGTCAAGCTTTTTCAATCTGTCTTGGTACGGTAAAGTCTTAAGACCGTTGACCATCTTTGTTGTTCTCCGTTGCACCTGTTCAAGGTGGTCACCATCTTTCTTCCTCCACGGTATCCAGGCTGGTATTCCATAATCTAAATGCAGTCTCACGAAGATGCCATAGCTTTGTTCGAATAGATCAGGGGGGAATATTTTAAACGCACGTCTGATCCAATGCAGTGTACATGTTGCCTTCTGGATTTCTTTTGTAAAGTGTTCTGAGGGCATCAAATTCGCAGTTGTCTACTTGCCCAGATATTTATGTGTTTCTACCTCTTTTTAATGCAGTGCCATTAATAAAGCACTGGTGTTTCAGAGATACTTTTCGACCGGCGCTTTTGTGTAGGATCACGCACTTTGATACATTAAACTTAAGCAGCCACCTAGCCGACCAGGCACTTAGTTTATCGATATTCGATTGTAACCCTTTTGCGTCATTAGCGCAGCTGACTTCCGTCCATATTTTTATGTCATCTACAAACATGACAGCTTCACAATCACGTAGATTAGGAAGAGTAGGGGGCCCAAAACAGAACCCTGTGGGACACCACTTTCTACTTTTGCCCATTCCGAGCTAGAGTTTCCAACGGAAACTCTCTGTACTCTGAAAGATAAGAAACTCTTGATCCAATTGAAAATTTTACTCGAATTCCTACGTTTCAAATTTTATGTAAAAGAAGCCCGTGTGCTACACTATCAAAGGCCTTCTTGAAGTCAAAAAATACAACAGCTACTGGATAACCCTTGTCTGTGGCCTTTGTCCATTTCTCGTGCGTCTGAATGGCACTTGTGCGACAGGAACGTCCTTGACGGAAGCCTTGTTGAACATCGCATAGGATTTGGTTGCTTTCCAGATGGCGGTCCAGGGGACTTGGTAGGGTTTATCGAAGTAATTCGGTTCTAACTATGGTCGGTGAAAAGTCTAGGTCCGCTGTTGTGGATGAGGAGGTTGAGGAGGAAGAGAACGGAGGGATACACATTGGTTGACAAACTGGCGGAATGGCAGCAAGATTATGAGGCTCTCGGGTGAAGACGGTGTGAAAGTATTTGGAAAAAATGGATGCTTTAACCTGGTTCTCGGTCTCCAGTTTTCCGTCTGCAGACCTAAGGGCAGGAATCATTTCCTGAATTTCGACGATTTTTGCAGTATGTTTAGTTTGAACTTCCTCCGCAGCTTAGAAGCCTCACATTTACAAACGTTGTGTTGCTGCTTCTATTCCCGTAAGTGAGCATCGGATCCGGTTTGTCTGTAACGCCTCCAGAAGCGATTTCTTTTTTTAAAGAGGGCTGCGAGTTTGAGTTTATCCACTTTGGGCGGTTTGTGGTTGTCTTTCTCCTGAGAGGGCATTTGAGGTTAACAATCCTTTTCAACAACGAGCTCAATTTCGTTTAATCTTTATTGGTTCCACCATGTAGTTCTGTTTCCCAGGATATCTCTGACATTTGTCTTCTCATAAGTGAGTAGTCCCCCTTCCAAATGTTTCTGATCGGAAGTCTGATACGACGAACGGTACACAACCGATATCGTCAGTAGTCTGAAATACTTAGCAGATAGAGAGACAATTCCACCGTTGATTTCGACGAGTTCCACCGTATGCCCCACACCAGGTGGTGGAGGGACGGTGACTTGCGCGTGAATTAGTTTTAAGTGATAGTAGCCTTGCGCTGCATCTATCGCACTCTCTCCTCCTCCCCCACCTGAGCCCGGTGTCAAGACAGAGTCAAGAAGACCGGAGATGGGAGAGGGCGCATGTGGCTGGCGCGGCCGGAGCCGCCCCTGGGTGTACCACCACACCTGACTCGGATCCCACGGAGTGGGAGTGCCATAAGGGCCACATTAATAAGGAGCTATTGCAGCTTCACTCTCAGTCCGCCAGTCAGCCACTCCACACAAAACACACATTGGGCTAACCACGCGGTCCGATTTATCCCGTCAGTTGGGCAAACTTCCAGGCCACGGCTTTTAGCGCACCGTGATAGTTTCAAGCGCGTCAGATTGTTTATAGTGAGGAAAAGGCGCTGAGCTGTTGACCTCACTCTCTCCCCCACCCGCACAATCAGACCACCATCCGAGCCAGTCAGTTGTCTGAGGTGGGATTGGGCGCATTGACTGACGGGTCGGTGTACCCGTCTTTACGCGCCACAGCATGACCTGGCCCCCATAACGCACACATCAGGATTTACTTGCACAGGGGATATGGAGGAGCCATCACCGTCTGACTCCCAGTTCACTGGTCAGCCACTCGACATACAGCACATACACTGGGCCGACGGCGTGGTCTGATGTAAGCGTCAGAATGGCAGCCTTCCAAGCCACGGTTTCTAGGACGCCGTGATTTTATTAGGTAAATTATGATGATTGTGAGGGTGTTGTCCATGCATGAGTGCAGATGGCGTGCGCTGATGTGGTTTAGCCTTCGGTGGTTTACCGCAGGTTTTCGTGGAGTCGCATGTGTCCTAATAGGCCCATGCGGTGTGTAAATGTGCGGGAGCAGTTAGGGCAGTGAAGGCGGGTGCGTCGACTGTATATCGGAGCCTCAGGCACTGGTTCACCAGCCTCCGTGCGATGGATTCACAGGTGACCGACCAGGCCGATGCGTGAGTTGAAGTTGCGGGCACATTGTGGGCAGGAGAAAATCGGTAGAAGCTGGGGGGATGTCATTCATGGTAGTGGGGGTGGCAGTGGGGGTAAGAATGGCAGGAGCGGAGGGTGTGCATGATGAATCGGTGTTGTCGGCATTGCGGTGAATTCCGCTGTCATGGATGCGCATGTGACCGAATAGGCCCATGCGATAAGTGAATGCGTGAGGACAGTGGAGGCGACGATCTCTGCTGTGTTTTGGTGCTCCGGGCACTGGTTCACCAGTCTCTGTACGATTTATTCACAAGTGACCGATCAAGCCGATGCGTGAGGTGAATGTGCAGTCGCATTGAGGACAGTTTAGGAGAGATTCCCCATCGCTGATGGTGGTGGTAGTGAAGGCAAAGGCTGTGGTGGTTGCGGTGGTGGGAGTAACAGGCGATGAGTATTGTGATGTGGTCTCTATGATTGTGGGAGTAATGGAATTAATGCCATGAGTGAGGGTGGGGAGTCTGAAGGAGGGTTGGCAGAATTGACGTAGAAATTGGAATTGTTGGATTTTTGGTGCATTGCGTCCGAAAGATGTCCAACTAGGCCGATTCGCGCGCGGAAGATGTGTTGACAGCGCGGGCGTTTTTGGCAGGGCCTGGGCATCGACGATGTTGGTCCGGAGCGCTGATGACTTTCGTGCCGCTCTTTTGGCCTTGGCGGCAGCGATCCGGTTGCCCTCATAGATTTCAGTCTTCACGGATCTTCTGCATGCCGGTCTATCCTGGGCGAGGTCCTCCCAGGTCGCCGGGTTGATTTGCAGTTTCTTCAGCGATTTCTTCAAAGTGTCCTTGTAGCGTCGTTTTTGACCTCCCTGTCGGCGAGCACCCGTAGCGACATCTCCGTAGAAAAGTCGTTTGGGTAGTCGCTCGTCGTCCAATCTTACCAGGTGACCGCTCCATCGCACTTGCCTCAGCATGGCGTGGATGCTGAGGATTCCGGTCCGCTCCAGGACATCCGTGTCCGGGATCCTGTCTTGACATCTCAGCTTCAGTATTCTGCTAGGCAGCTGAGATGGAAGTGATTCAGCTTCCTGGCTTGGTTCGAGTAGACGGTCCCGGTCTCCGTTCCGTAAAGGAGTGTCGTCAAGACGACGACCTTGTACATCTTCAGTTTGGTGTTCAGGTGAATACCGTGGCGATTCCACATGGAGGCCTGCAGCCGGCCGAAGGTCTGACTAGCTTTGGAGATTCATTGGGCAACCTCGTCATCGATTCTCGTGTTGCGTGACATCGTGATTCCTAGATAAGCGAAAGTTTCCACGTTTTTGAGTTGAGCACCATTGACAATGATTCGAGGAGCATTGTATTCCACGCTGGGTGGCGGCTGGTGAATGACAACCGTTTTGGCTGTACTGATTGTTAATCCAAAATCGGCGCAGTCTGTGGCGAAGGGGTCCAAACTCCTTTGCATGTCCTTCTCCGTCACGGTATTTAGGGCTCAGTCATCCGCGAATAGCAAGTCATGGACTGTAGTCGTAGACACACGTGTTGGAGGCTGCATACGCCGACTGTTGAGTAGGTGCCCGACAATTCTGTAGGCGATGCGGATCCCAGGCTGCTCATCACGGTAGGTGTCAATCAGCATAGCCGAGAACATGAGACTGAACAGGGTGGGAGCCAATATGCAGCCCTGCTTCACTCCGTTGGTCACTGCGAATGCTTCGGATACCGTCCCGGTGTCAGTGACGCGTGCCTTCATCCCATAATGATGCTGACGCACCATTTGCGTGAACCGCTCAGGACAGCCGAATTTCTGCATGACTTCCACAATCCGTCGTGATTCACCGTTTCAAAGGCTTTCCTTAGATCCACGAAGGTCGTGTATAGGTGAGTTCGCATCTCCTGGCACTTCTCTTGTAGCTGGCGGGCAGCAAAGAGCATATCGGTTGTTCCGCGGTGTCTGCGGAAGCAACATTGGCTTTCCGGGAGCAGGCCCTGGTCTAGGTGACCATTCAGCCGATTTAGAAGAAGACGGGCGAAGATATTCCCGGCGATGTTGAGCAACGAGATGCCTCTGTGATTATAACAGAGTTGCCGGTTCCCCTACCGTTTGTAGAGGTGAACGATGGTCGCGTCTTTGAAATCCGGAGGAACTTGTCCTTGGCGCCACATCTCCTGGAAGAGTATTGTGAGTTCTGCAATCAGCCGGGGCCCACCGTGCTTATAGTCTTCCGATGGGATTGCATCGGATCTCGGTGATTTACCGCTGGAAATCTGCTGCACGGCCCGGATGGTTTCTGGTAGGGGAAGGCGGCAGATCCAGGTCATTGTTCGTGTGCACTTGAGGGAGCCGGTCAATGGCAGCATCGGAGATGGCTGATGAGCAATTAAGGACACTTCTGAGATGCTCGGCCCAGCGCTTCAAAATTTTCGATTTCTCTGTTAGCAGTGTCGTGCCGTCAGAGCTGAGCAGCGTTGCGGTCCCCTTGATGCACGGGCCGTAGATAGCCTTGATGGCTTTGAAAAAATTTTTCATTTCATTGCGGTCCGCATACCCCTGGATTTCCTCAGCCTTTCGGATCAGCCAGGCATCCTGCATCTCCCGAAGCCGTTGCTGTACAAGGTGCCGGCATCTCAAGAATGCTTTTTTGGTGGCGTCAGTCATAATGTCCATGTAAACTTTGTGTAGTCCATTCTTCTCCGCGAGTAAGTTGCTGATATCGGCGTCATTTTGGTCAAACCAGTCCTGGTGTTGACGGCGTGCGCGTCCGAGGACTTTGAGGGCGGTGGACTGGATGACATTGCGCAGTTGACACCATCGTGTCTCCACGGTAGCATTATCATCTGGAGCATTCAGGTCTTCCAGTTTATCGGTTATTTGATTGCTGAAA
Source organism: Schistocephalus solidus (assembly GCA_017591395.1). NCBI lineage: Eukaryota > Metazoa > Platyhelminthes > Cestoda > Diphyllobothriidea > Diphyllobothriidae > Schistocephalus > Schistocephalus solidus. Next base: position 54,724 of record WEDG01004995.1, on the reverse strand, counting down.
TCAAAACAGTGATCAGGCAAATTTAACAAAAGAGTATTTAACTTACCTGGTGGCCTTTTACCTTGGGGCCTTCGTCGGGGTTGCAGTCGGAGCCTCATCTGGGAGATGACGAGGCGGTGATCTGTCCAACCATCGGCATCGCGGATTGCCTTGGTTACCAGCACGTCCTGTTGATCTCCCCTCCGGACGAGAACATAGTCCAGCAGATGCCAGCGCCGCGACCGAGGGTGCATCCACGTGACCTTCTCCCGCGTCGGAAGGCGGAAGAAAGTGTTGGTCAGCAAAAGACGGTGTTCCGCACACGTGCGCAGAAGAAGGAGGCCGTTATGGTTACAGCTACCGAGACCGTCGGGGACTCAGAACTCCCTGCCAGGCAGCGTGGTCCGTCCCGACGCGGGCGTTGAATTCACCAAGGACAAATAACTTGTCCTCTTTCGGCACAGTCGCCAGCAGGGCGTGCAGGTCCTCGTAGAATGTGTCCTTCGCCGCATCAGAGCTCGTCATTGGGGAAGCATAGGCGCTGATGATGGTGGCGAACTGGTCTCCCCAAAGAGGTAGGCGGAGGCTCATCAGGCGATCATTGATACCCTGCGGCAGACAGGGCCGACGTCCCACAATGTCGTTCCGGATGGCAAAGGCAACACCAGCGTCACGTCGCTCTGCCTTTGGCCGGCCGCTCCAGAAGAAGGTGTAGCTGGCACCCACCTCCTCCAGCTTGACCCCTGCTCAGAGAATTGGGTCTCGCTGATAGCAGCAATGTCCACCTTGTAGCGCGCCAGTTCCTGAGCGACTAGCGCCGTCCTCCGTTCTGGCCGGTTGCTCCTAGGATTGTCTAAAAGGGAACAACATTCCAGGCTGCTAGTGTGAGTGGACTCACCCGAGTAGCCTGGAGGGGATGGGGAAGGGGGGTATTGTTGTTTGTTTGAGTTTTACGACCGCGTATTTTGCGATCTGCGAGCCGCGGCCGGCTTCAAAAGACGTGATATCCAGCATTTGTTTAGGGCACCTTTTCAAGCCTCTTCCTCCACAAGGAGGCAAGCAATTCTGTCCCTAAATAGGGTTGCTCGGACATCCCAGACGGCTGCAGAACTCCACTATGGGTCACGGTTTTTTTGTTTTTGTGGGAGAACGACCCGAGTTAGCCTGGGCCGCCTACGGGGTTTCTGTCGCCCCCACCGTAGGACTTTTTGAGAGGGGGAGGTGGGAATTTCGGGAGTCTGACATACCGGGTGTGGAGGCACACACAACACCGGAGACCCTCACTTGGTTTAGCCCGCCGGTCGTGACAGTTGTCCGGGGTGTGACCGCTGGGAAGAACCCAACTTCGAGGAGCCACAGGTGAGAGTTTGGTGCCAGTTAGAGGCGGCCACATGAGACGAGACGAATGGAGCGACCAAATGCTATCTGTGCGTTGCTCCCCCTAACTAGCACCCCTACATCCCAATAACCACCTAATGCCCATTCTAAAACAATTAGTTCTACAAGTAGCATGAATCTTATATGGCAAGGACATTATACCGTATTTCCGACATAGGTACTAGCTAAAAGCCCAGACACGTGTTTCGCCGATGTTTCTGCTGCTGAGTGACGCAGCAACAAAGAGTTCGGCTCCTCCTCCACGAGGAGGCAAGCAGTTCTGTCCCTAAATAGGGCTGCTCGGACATCCCAGACGGCTGCCGAACTCCACTATGGGTCCCGGTTTTTTGTTTTTGTGGGAGAACGACCCGAGTTAGCTTGGGCCGCCTACGGGGTTTCTGTCGCCCCCACCGTAGGACTTTTTGAGAGGGAGGATGTGGGAATTTCGGGAGTCTGTCATACCGGGTGTGGAGGCACACACAACACTGGAGACCCTCACCTGGTTTAGCCCGCCGGTCGTGACAGTTGTCCGGGGTGTGGCCGCTGGGAAGAACCCAACTTCGAGGAGCCACAGGTGAGAGTTTGGTGCCAGTTAGAGCCGACCACATGTTACGAGAAGAATGGAGCGACCAAATGCTATCTGTGCGGTGCTCTCCCTAACTAGCACCCCTACATCCCAATAATCATCTAATGCCCATTCTCAAACTAAGAAGTACTACAAGTAGTATGAATCTTATATGTCAAAGACATAATACCGTACTTCCGACATAGGTACTAGCTAAAAGCCCAGACACGTGTTTCGCCGATGTTTCTGCTTCTGAGTGACGCAGCAACAAGGAGTTCGGCTCCTCGGTGGGTCCCCCAGCGTTCTCTAGGCGGTTTCTGTTATCTGGACTCCAGATATTAATCGGGGAAATAATTTCTGAAATTATTAAGTGTAGGACATGGAGTCAGGTCATTCGGGCATGACGTTTTAGGGTCAGACCCGAAATTTCAATGAACATTTGGGTCGAAGACAATCAACCACTGTGGAATAACCACGTAATGCCCATTCTACAATCAAGTAGTACTACAAGTAGTATGAATCTTATATGGCAAAGACATTACACCGTACTTCAGACATAGGTTCTAGCTAAAAGCCCAGACACGTGTTTCGCCGATGTTTTCGCTGCTGCCTGACACAGCAACAAGGGGTTCGGCTCCTCAGTGTTCGACCGTCGTTACCCGACGATGTCCACCTTATGCTTCACCGATGGGTGGTTCAGGGACACTGACTTTCGCGTGGATTATTTTTAAGTGATAGTAGACCTGCGGTGCGTCTACCGCACTCCTCCTCCCCTAACCCGTCTGTACCCGGTGTCAAGACCTAGTCAAGAAGACCGGAAGCGGGGTTGGGTGCCGATGAATCATATCCCAAAACGACGACAGTGGGTGGTGCGGCATGAGATTGTACCTACGCGTGCCCATGCATACAGACAACATAAAAATACAGACACGTACAAGGTTTACGGATATATTGTGCATCAAATGTTTAGTGGTACGATACATATCAATTGAAATCACTAGGTAAAGCTAATGGCTGGCTGAAGATAGTCGTGCAGTGAGAGTCTCGGTTATCAAAAATTAAGCAATCCAACTGCCGTTTGAACATTTTCATGATATCCGACGTCATTATTTCGCCTGGAAGTGAGTTCCATGGTCGTACCACTCGCTGACTGTTGGACACCTTTATTTGATCGAGGCGCATATATTCACGTTTGTCCTTATGTGGATGACCGCGCGGGTGAGTCATGTTTGTAAACTCAAAGAAATCTTTGGATTTCAACGAGCATGCATGTCCGTGGAAAAGGAAGATTGTCCATAGCAGGTCGTATCTCATTTGTCTATAGGATAAGGGAAACAAATTAAGCTTGACAAGTCTTTCTGGATATGATGGGGTCCTAAGACCGTCCACCAGATGTCTAGATCTTTGTGCGTGTCTAATTCTGTTAGTAGAATTCCATTCAGGTAGTACTGGTGCTTGGGGAAACGTCTAATCCCATATTCCGAGTGTATGTAAAACGTCAGAAGTCACTTGCTGGGTTAGGCAGCCAATTTATCAAGGTTTTCTTGTAGTTTCTGCGCACCATCAACAGAGCTGATATTTTTCCTGATTTTGATATCATCTGTAAACATGACGGTATCCCAGTCGGCTTAGCAGCGCAGTCGTTTACATAAATGAGGAACAGAAGATGACCTAAGACCACTTTCTGTTACCCATTCGGATTCAGTGGTGCCAACAAGTACTTTATGCAGTCTGTATGACTGAAAAATTTTGATCCATTTAAAACCGTTGCGCTGGATAATACATTGTCAAATCTTATGTTAAAGTTTCCGATGAGGTACCCTATCAGACACCTTTTTTGAGTGGAAGGAAATGACATCAACTGGATGGCCTTGGTCTATGCCTTTTGTCAATTTTTCCTGGGAGTAAAGACCACTCGTAAGACTAGGGATCAGGGTGAAAACCATACTTGGTGACATCTAATATTTTCTTCTGCTGCAGATAAGTCATTTAATTGTCTCTTAATAAGTTGTTCCTTGACCTTGCATAAAATATTGGTTAAACTAATGTGGACGGTAATTTTCCATCCCCAGCCTTCGTGGAGATCGTGGAGATTAAGGCAGTTTTCCATTCTTGGGTTATTTCGTCTTCTTCCATGGACTTTTGGAATATAATAGAAACCGGCTCACATAGTATATTTGCCAAATCTCGAAGGACATGCGAATGAATTCTATCTAGCCCGGGTCACATGACAGGCTTCACGTGGAGTATTTCTGTCCTTGTCAATACGGGCGAGAAGTTATGTTTATTTTCTAGTGCAAACGTTTCTGAATTTCGTAGTTGCCCTGGGAAGTGACAGGGGTGGATTCGTTTCATGCGTGAACGCCGACTGAAAGAAGCTAGAGAGGGCTGAGGCTTTTGTTTGGTCATCCGTTTCCAGTACTCCGTTTTTGGTACCGCGGCGCCGGAATCAGGTCACGATTTCTTTGATTATTGCGTTTGAAACCGTATGGGATCTTGGGATGCTCCAAAATTTCTGAAGTACAGTTAGCTCACATTGCCTTCGGAGTCAGCTTGCCTCACGCCTACAGACATTCCGCTGTGGTTTGTATTCCTGCAACTGTTCGACACTTCCTGTTAGTTGAAACAGCCTCCACATCTTCTTTCTTCTTTTAAATGAGATCTGAATTTCGTGGTTTATCTGCAGCGAGTGATTGGTTTCTTTCTTTTCGGAGGATAATTAAGATGAATAATTATTTTCACCAACGAACTGAACGTACTCCACTATTCGTGAACGGTTCTCCGTACTGTGGTCGTCCACAGTATTGCTGAGATTTGCGTGCGCATGCTGGAAAAATTTCCCTTCCAGATGTTTTTTTTTTCCAGTTGCTAATGCGAGTCAGGCTGTGATAACAAATAATACCCAAAGAGGACTACAATATTATCACTAGCACCCATTGGCGGGAGACCTTGAAAATACAGCACACTTTCATCGTCTTGGGTGACTACGAGGTCTAGACAACTCGAACGTTGTCCTTCCCTAACGCGTTGCACGAATGGTACATGCTCGATCAGTAACTATTCGGCTGCTATTTAAAGCAGACGATGAACAAATGTATCTGTTGAACCCTAAAAAGTTTAAGTTTGCCAGTCGATATTAAGAGCGTTAAATTCTCCAACGATAGGGACATATTTTCTCAACGAAGCCTTGGTCAGCTCCATTAGGAGAAGGATAACGCGTTCGAAATTATGGTTTGAGGTATGTTCTGCAAATGAGAATGCCAGTGGCCGGGCTTAATTAGTTTTAAGATGTAGACATAAAACTTCCACTTCTGCTGTCATGGGATACGGCTAGGAAATTACAGTTATCTTAGAGCTAACATAAACAGTGTTTCGTCCTCCACGGCTTCTCTTGTCCTTTCTAAGTAGTTGATAACCACGGAGGGATACCTCGTGTTCTTGAATATCTCCTGAGAGCCAAGTTTCTGTCTGACCAATTATATCTGGTGCTTGTTCATTAAAAAAACGTCCAGAGCTCAGTCATTTTATTGAGAAGGCTCTGTTCATTTGAGAACATGCTCTTTATTGTCCGTCTTCTTGGCCAGGGCCATGTCTGGTGTCTGCCACAGAGAGGAACTCTTTATCAATATGATTTTCTTGTCTCGTATTTGGAGCCATTTTTCGGCCACTTCAGTCCTCACCTCCCTTATTTTGTATCTTTCCTCCGATGCGCAATCTGATTGAATACGCACATCTCTGTATGACAACCGTTCTCCGTTTTTTTGCGGTGTGAGGCCTGTACTTCATTTTCCAGAAGGATTTTAAGAGGCCTTGATTATGACAGTTCATCAGAAGCATTCGCTTTCCTAGACTGAAATCTTTGTTTATGGTAACGTATTCTCCAGCTTGAATGACGGCATTTCAATATCTCCGGAACAGATCCAGGTCATGTTTTACCGTTTTCTTTACAATTGTCAAAGTTGACTCCTGATCCTTTTTGATGACTATATTTTGTTTGTGGTCAAGATACCTGTTTGGTAACTTGGTGCTCTGATTTGTTGATGGAGCTATGACATCAGGAGGAAACCCATTCTGGTATAGTACGCTATTTGGGGCAGTATTAACAAGTTTGGATGACATAATTGCTTCGGCTTGGGAAATTTCATGGTCGTTGCCCTATTGCAATGTGCTGTTCACAGAGCTGACGTGTTCGCTTCCATAAACTGGCTGTTGAATGCTCTCTCTAACTGAGTTGGCCTTGTGGTGGAATGGAGTGACGGCCTCACCTTCCAGAATTAATGGCGAGCCCTTCTTTTGGTTTATATAGGTTCGCGCTGGTTTTTCCTTTGTAAGTTTTCAGTGATTTTTTAGGTTTATTTACTGTAACAGGTAATAAAACTTCACTCACATTTGCAGCTTTTGCGTCGACTGCCTCGTTATTGAGCGGAAATGGTTTGTCCCCAGTTTCCCCTGGAGACCTAACTAGATTCCTCTTCCTGGGTGGCCTTGAGTGTCCACAAATATGTCTTTTTATTAGGGTATTCGTTAATGGGCCAAAACACATATGTTCTACTTTTGTGGCTTCTGCGTTCTATCTAGCCTGAATCGATATAACCTCATCGCCTGTCTCGCGTTTTAATCATGTCTGATGCATGAAATTGCGCCTGTCTACTCATTTATGATTGGCTATGTTCCCCTTTTGGTTGATTGTTGGTGGACTGCCGTGGTATTTGACATCCCTGTGAGGTAGAACCTAGAAATGTTATTGGTTTATCTGTGGCCTTGGCTTTTAGTGTATATTTCCTTACAAGGGCCGCAACCTCTTCAATTCATCTACCTTCCTGTTAACGCAGTTCGGTAGATTCTTTTAGTCTTAGATCTGCCAAAGTGCATAAGTTTCTTATTCGGACAACAGATCCGGCAGTTTCTTCACGTAATTGAACTTATCCGTAACAATCGCTGAGTTTTCGATGTCGGCAGACAGGCTGACCATATCCTTCATAAAAAATAAAAGATCCGAAAAATAATCAGAAGCTCTCGATTTAATGCTCTGCAATCGCCCTCTAAGGTTTTTGTCGGAGGAGTAGAGTGGATACTTTATCCCGCAAAGTGTTTTCACACTCCGTTTGTTTCACACACCTGAAGCGCGAATTCGGGGGGCAATGCGATGAAGTCTTCTTGATGTGCATCTCTCTCTCTCTCTCGCTCGCTCGTGTTAATCCTAGTAACATAAGACATAAAAACATATAGAGGAATTGGAAATCATATTAATTCTTCACCCGAATTGTGATCTAAACCGTGTGCCGAATTTATAGTGCGAGCACAGGTACCCGGAAACCCCCACATGGGAACAGTTCTGCTATGAATTATAATGGAGTAAACATCAGGAATTATCAAAATGACGGCAAGGAAGTATAATCCGCAACTCATTTGCATCCATTCAAGCGGACAAAATGCCTGGTTTTCTTACTGTTTATTGATAACGAGGACGAAACGCGCACGTGTTGTTTAAATCTCCTTCAATTTTTTTATAATGAAGAAAGAAGAAAACTTAAAGGACTTGGCAAATTCTAAAAGTTGTTTTAGTGTGTATACAGTAACAGAAGACCGGAACCGGTAACTTAAAAAAATGAAATAAACTATACGAATATAGGTTTGCAACAAAAGATAGCGCCTACAAGGTGCAATTTAATAACCAAAAACGAATGGCAAGAAGAAGGTAAATAAGTGTGAACAAAAAATTGTCAAATTCACATTGAAACTCCACTCTGAAGATATATTGATGTATTGGAGTCTTATTTACAGAGCGCTTGGTTACAATAGTTACAGTTTACATAATTGATGCAATTATACGCAGTCAGTATAAAATACAGTCATATGTAAGCTAGATGGAAACATTTTACCGTAAACGTGCTGTTGTTCATCACATAAAAGAAATAATGAAGTAAATTTCATGGCTGGTCATAGAAATTCCTGCTGTGAAAGTACTTGTTTATCAAAAATTTATTATATAACTGTTGTGTTAACACGGTCATCGTGTCTGGCGTCAATATTTGGCTTGGGAGTGAGTGCCCCATTCGAACTACCCACTGACTAAAAAAATGTTCATTTGCTTCCAGGTTTGTCGGTGAAACGGGCAAGTGCCTTAGCACATGACTGCAGGAGCGCCAGCTCGTAGTCCGCCGTGAAAATCAAATATCACCGGGCTGTATGCAGGGGGGGTAGGTTGGTGCGTGGGTAATTTTGGAGTCAGGGAAATCTGCCTGCATCGACATCTTAAGGCATCTGATAATCGAAATACCATCATGTCCAGAAGTCACCAGGAAGGAATTATTATGAATTCTGAATTACTCAGTGGGTTGAAAATAAGTATGCGATTGTACTCCATTATTTTAATGGCCGACTGACATCATGGACTACGCAACTGTACACAGCGTTACCAACGATGCCTAAATAGCTGTGAATGATGGGTAAATTTTATACATCGACCAATATGTTTCTTCTGTATTCGGTATGCAAACGGAGTTGAACAATTTAAAATGCTCTGTATAAAGCGCCTGACAAACCTGGGATCTATACCATGCTCAGTGGTTTTGTGCAAATGAGCACTTCGGAATCCTGAAAACTAAGTCATGGAATCCAGAGAACGTACAGAGGAACTTTTTGAAAGAATTTATAGGTGGCCTCTCCAAAATACTAGTGCATATCTTTCAGTCATAATTTGAATAAGCAAGGCTGTCATCCGAATAAAAGGAAATGCACAATCGTTATGTTATATTGCAGATTGAACAGTCATCTTCAGTCAAGGCTGTATGTGTCCTATAGCACTGGCAATCATACAAAGGAAATCATTGATTAATTTTTCTGGAGCAGAAAAACCTATTCCAAGTGTTTGGACTATTGCCTCAAACAAAGGCGCTCTTACCATTACAATTTTCTAGTCTAGACTGATAAATGGACCGGTTTAATGAAGAAAAGAATATGCACTCGCTGGAACAAGAAGGTTATTGGTCAGACGTTTCATTTAATGTATCTGCTGATGTGCTCTAGTGTGAATCTGAAACGTCAGGTATATGAACTAATTATTCCCGTGATCGCATCTACTTCTTCGTATTCTTATTATTCCTCTTCTTCTTTTTCTTTTTCTTATTCTTCTTCAGTAAAACATGTGTGCTTCTCGTATGGATCACCAATTTATATATAGGCAAATTACAAATTATAGGCGTTTTATCCTGCGGCCCCAAGGGCTCAGTACATGGGCCGTTAAATCTTCTTCAGTTAAACCGCAAACAATATCGATATTCCATGTTATAACGCAGTCATGTTAGCTGATGACATCAACTTATGAAGATTTTAAGTATTTAAAATCCAGCGATTAGTCTAAGTGCAATTTCACATGAATCAGCATGCATGTAAAGTAGAACGTTGCATCGACACATTGATGCTAATTGGCACAAAAACGACAAGAAACTGCTTTGGCAAGAATGACGAAAGGATAACGAAAAAGGCAGTGCCGAGTTCATCCCTGAAAACTTGGCCGAAATAATTTGAACACCGCTGGTTGTCCATTTTCACGTTCAGAACCAAAAATGGGCTCCAAACAATATTACATGCCGATGCTTCTTCGCAATTTCGAGTTTGACCGAGCGAAGTGTTTTCGATCGCATTTTTTATAAGTCGGTAATTGAAGTTTCGATGAGAGGGTAAGTTACTGGCTGTCATAACAGAAAGAAGCCCATTCTGAAAGATCTCAATTGGTTCGAAATTGGACACAACAGCCATGTAACGTAAACAATCTTTGTTTATTTACGTTTATATTGCTGGTCCCGTGCATAGTATTTGCACAGCTTCAAAGAACTTCCTTACCTGGAAAAATTTCAGAGGCATAACATATCTCTCGCTTATATATTATCTATCCGGCTTGCTAATACTCGGCGGAAAATTATGAAACCAATAACCTTTTGCTAACGCAGATGATTGCGCACACATTATTAAATAATAAGGAATCCTTCTCTAGTTAATCGATAATGATGTGCTTTACACTTCCAAAGCGGTCACAACGAACAAACATTGGCTTCTCATTTGAGCCATAAAATCCGCGTTTCCTCACAAGTTTACATCACACATCCCTGCGAGACGCGACCAATATATACCAAATGTTTCAAGGAAGATGATAACAAATGGCAATTAAATAATAAATTTATATTCTGTTTAAACTAATGACAGGCTATAAAAAATGAGACGTCAGTTGGAAAAACTAAATAAGGGCACTTCAATTTCCATCCTTGGCCAGGTTGACTTCATATCGTATGGTTGATATCATAGAGATTGTTTTAAACGGTCGTGCATATTAGTTGGTGTGCTGCCCATCGACCTTACCTTGTGAGCCTTTTTCACTTATCGTTTGGTGTTTTGAGTAGTGCCTACGAAATCTCTTTATTGCTGAATACCTCAAAAAACAACGAAACAATTTTATACATTCTATAGTTGCCTTACAATGAGCTCTTCAGCTGACTGCGCACGTTTTACCTGAACACGATTTATTTCAATGTCCCCGGGGGACATTGAAAATTATCGTGTTCAGCTAAATACCGAAGTCGCAGGCCTGCGACTTCGGTATTTAGCTCCACCAGAGTCTATGCCACAACATTCTTGTAATGCACCGTTGCTGTAGTTAAATGCTCAGCTTTAAAATTTATGCGGCTTTTTGTGTGCAAAACGCGGTTTGCGCGCATTTGACTGATTTTGCTGTGGGTATTGAACGAGGCTGCTTTTTCCTAAGTTGTGAAGGTTTCTTACAGTTCGTTGGGGGATCTTGCAGAGTTAAGTTAACTGTGAAATGCCTAGGGCTTCAACGCCGGGAGTATCCTGTCAATCATTCAGATAATCAGCAAATTGTTCGCAACCGTAGTCGATGTTGCTAATGCATTTCCATGGACGTGTTCTGTGGCAGTGAATTCCCCAGCTTTAAGTCGGACATGTGCTTTAACCCAGCTGAATGCATGTAGAGTGCTGAATTACTTGTTTCTTTCTCAAGGGCATTTCGGAGTCTCAAGGGGTTTTCGATTATCAACACTTTGTCAATGTCACTTCCTGTTTCTCGCTCTCGTGTAGTAGGCTGCGAACAAAATTCAATACGGAGCATGCGCTGTAGGGTTCTAGGCTCTCGAGACAGCTGGCTTATCTTCCTTTGTCAACGACTGTAAGTATTACCTTACCCAACTACGTGTCCCGTGTATATTCTTCATCACAACAAAGCATCCGCCCCCAAATCAACGGTAAAGCCTTTGACTTCTTTTCGCCTAAGAGCTCTAGGCCTCGACTCCATCAGAGATGACTGGCCAAGGATAGCTAAAATAGAGGAGACTGGCCCCATGATAGTTCACAGAATTTTCTTACAACATTCACAACATCCTCATCGGAGTCTAAAGTGTGTCACACTTTGATGCTCTCATGATTGATGGATGGCGCCAAATTATGGATTGATTCACAGATTACAGCATGGACAATAAACGCTAGAGTTTTTAAAGTAGTGCTGCTACGCACTCCATTTGTCACCCATAAACCAAGTCAACATGCATCTGTTTTCTCTGATAACTAGCCAGACGTGCTTCAAAATAGTTAACAGTTGGACATCGCCTAGATCGGAATCAATTTCACTGTTGTGACTGTCCCTCCGTTGACTGCTGCAATTTTAAAACATGTGTTCAAATGTAAGTCCATTTAAAGTGTTTGTGATCGCACGCGCATGATAGATGCGGTGGCATCTTCCTCGGTGGCGGGAACGTTAACATGGTTCGCATTCTGGGAACACGGGGATCTGCAGTCTAAATTTGTGCATACTCCTATATGAGTCTTTCCCTTTAGTTTATTGAAGTTTCGATTGTCACGGAGAGCTGGCTTTCACAGCAAAACTGCCACACACAAGTAAAGATGAATGAGATCGGATCGGGTTTCACCACTTTTAGAGTTAATTCATCGACGTTAACATGCTAAATGGAAAAACAATTACTGTAAAAGATGGGGTCAGAGCATTGGATTACCATTTACATAGCCTCAGCGATGACTGCCTTACAGTAGTAAATTTTCCATTTTTTTATTGCTTAACCAATTTCATGGTTTTAAAAACAATTGCCATACTTTAGGTCTCCATCGGCTTTCTTCACACATTGCTGCCTTCATAAATGAGATCAAGATTTGACAACGGATCCTCGAAATCACAAGATGTCGAATGCATGGGCAAAGTTGTAATCCGCAACATCCGCATTCGATTCGTCAGCGACGATAGCTTGCGGGTCTGGCTGGACAAATATGGAAAAATTGAAGGTAACGTCCAATTGTCCTTTTTCGGCTATACATATAGTTAATTTAACGCAATAATATACCCCTTTTGTCCATGATGACGCGTCGATTCGTTTCCGTTTGTCTTTACAGAGACCAAAATCTACAGCAACTGTGCGGTCGTTAAATTTTCCTCTGACCTTGAGGCGGCTGGTGCGGTTCAATGTGAGGATGGTATTCGTCGCTTTGGTTCCATCGCTAGTGTTAAGCACGCCGAACCGGAAATTCTCCGGGCTTTGGAGCGCACAGAGCCACTGCGAGTTAGTGATTACCAGGGGAGTGCTGCTAACAGCGGTTCGGAGTCGCGCTCCCGACGGAGACGCAGTCCCCCGGGTGACAATGACTCCTCCCGACCACGCAAGCGGTCCGCATCTCCTCGAAATTCTTCATCGCAGTCCCGTAAAGTCATAAAAGGGTCAGTTTGGCTTCTATGCTTATCTATGCGGTCCGTAAAATGCCAGCCAACCATTTTTGAATGCATCCGTCATTCAACGATACAACTACATTTTACTTTTTCTTGTAATTCTGCAGTTTTAGGTTGTCTTCACTAGGCCATTTTCAAACCATGTTTTCTGCTTTCATCTTGCTAGCAATCATCTTCAAAGCGATTTATCGAACAAAAATCGTTTACCCACGTCCTGCATCAATGGCGTGTGAAAAAGACTGACACTAGTTCCTGGAAACTATGTGAATTGACCGCCTTCCCTGCTAAACTTTACCTCTGTTGATCTCCAACGTAATCCAACTGCCCATCAGAAACCTGAGTGTTACGGTTCTCAAAAGGCTTGACATTAAAAACCTGTCTCCACATCATCCTCACATGAGAAACCGAGGATGTCATTCTTGCTGATGTCCACAAATCTTGTTTCGACACTGATTCACTGGCTTTATAAGGTTTGCTTGGTCTTAACGACCAAGACTTGGCCAAGAAAAAGGGAAAAGACTACGGGCATCACCGCGCCACGAGCCTTACTACTTTGGTTTTACGCCGTTGTAGTTCCTAGTTTCAGTATGTGCTTTGCTCTAGGAGGAAGTCTAGGCAAGCCGAGTTCAGAAATGAACGTTAAACGCATCAACTGGATATATGTGCTGTGGCGCGTCCTTAAAGTCTACCATGAATACCAACATGCAACAGACGTGTTCTCTGTTAGCTTCATTGTGCTCTTCAATTTGGTTCGTAATGGGTACTTTATGTACGCAGTATAATGCCACAATCGTTGCCCGCCGTGATTTGCCCCCTAAACGGGTCACGTGCTAGATGCGCTGGACCAAATCAGGGTACGGCAAATGTTATTTGGGACGAGGTCCCATAAAAAATGCCGAACATGGGGGTGCACGTGCCCAACATGGGTACGCGTAGATGCAGGCTCATGCCGCACCCTGCTCTTCCACTCCGTGGGAGATGACTACTCTGTGCCCGTCCCCTCCGATCTTCTTGATTATGTCTTGACACCAGAAACAGGTGGGTAAGAGGAGAGAGGGAGTGGTAAATGCAGTGCGAGTCGACTATCACCTAGAAATAATTTGCGCACAAGTCGCTGCCCCTGCACTACCATGCTCTGGAACATACGATGGACATCGTCGGACTACGACTGCTACGATAACGTATATTCTGATCGCAACCGACATTACTTGAGTTTAGGAACAGTCTTACAGCACGTCGTACACCTTTAAAGGGTCTCTATGTCCTTCCAAAGCACGGCCACTAGGCTTGTGTCGCACATTGCAATTGCGGCTTCACAAATGCTTCATATGCATTATCCAAGATGCCAACATCCAGATTTACAAACTTGCCGCGTATCGCATTCATGTTGATATTGCCAACTCCGTGGCTTTGGAAGATTGTGTCTCAAACGACTGTTGCAAGAGATTTTTGCACGTTTCATTTTTAGGTGGTCGATTGTGCAGGTGTATTTCCTCATCTTGTTGACATATGTTGACACTGAATTTTATGCAGATATCTCTCCGTGCCTGCAGCTTTTCTATGCCTTGTTTTAATATCTAGGACAATCTTTCATCCCTTATAACCCTTTGCAGCGTAAGATTATCGGCAGCGAATGCTATATACGACTTGAAATCCTGTTCTGTCCTTTGCTAAAGTGTTGAATAGGGGCGACCGAAGACCTGATCCTTGTGTGACCCCTGTTGATAGGCACCCAATCTGAACAGTAGCCATCCAAGATAACTTTGACGACTGAACTTCGTTCCGGGATAGCCAAAAGTGCCGATACCCACAGTCATGTCATGCGATCATAAGAACGCTTGGTAAATACTAGATCTTTGATCTTTATGCGTTAGTGGCCATTTGGACATTATGAAAGAGGATTGTGTCGAGTCTCATGCCCAACTGCATTTAGTCGAATCCTTGTTTATGACCCTTTGGTCGCAGTTAACTAGTTGAACATTGAAATATTCTACAATACACATATTTTACCTCCGAATGGCTTCGCAAATTCGAGCGATCAACGCCTAGTCTTCGTCTGTAGGTTGGTTTGGTAATCTATATACAAAACTGGAATTAACCTAATCAGCTTTAGGAACCAAACGAAGACACAACATCATCTCCAGGTAATCATTATCTTCACATTCTTTAATGTTGGTACGTTCAACTGACTGTTCCGTCGTCGTCGATTAAAATGTACCGTGTGCTCCACAGCATGGTGTGCGCAGGGATGCTGACTTGCGCAGTGCTAGCGGGCTCTGATCCCCGCCCACCTGGTCCCTGTATCATGACTAAGAAGACCGCAGTCAGGAGAGGATGTAGGTGACTGGCGCACCAAGAACCCACACTTACGAGCGCCACCAAACCGACTTGAATCCCACTGACTGGGAGGGCCATAGAAGTCTCGTTAAAAAGGAGCCATCGCAGTTCGACTGTTAGTCCCTCAGTTGGCCACTCCACAGAAACTAGACTGACTACAAAGTCTGTGTTAAATCGTCTGTCGAGAGCCCTCCGTGGCCGTTGAAAGCGTGTTACATAGGTTATAGTAGGGAATATTGTCTGAGACAATTGATCTCACCCTCTCTTACGACCCTCAGGCACAGTCCACTGCCCAAGTCGGTCATTTTACTGATACGAGGAATGGCTACCAGAGCTAAGGACAGACCGTTTGTGCTTTGCCAAGATGGTTCGGCCGTCGATTTCGTCGAGGTCCACCGTACGCTCCACAGCAGGTACGGTGACCTGCGCGTGATTTAGTTTAAAGTGATAGTAGAATTGCGCTGCATCTACCGCCCTCTCTCCTCCCCAACCCATGCCCGGTGTCAAGACGGAGTCGAAAAGACCGGAAATAGGAGATGGTGCAGGTGACTAGCGTGACCGGGGACCCAAGGCGTGCCACCATACCCCCCATGTTCTGCATTTGTTATGGGAGCACGAACCGAATAATGCATGCCCTGCCCTGATGTGCCCCCGTGTTGGTCCAACACATCTACCACACGGCCCGTTTATCGGGCACGCTTTGCCACACACGTAACTTTGACCGTCGTAGTCCGACAATGTCCACTGTATGCTCCGCAGAAGGTTGGTGCAGGGACGATGACTTGTGCGCAAATCAGTTTTAAGTGATAGTAGACTTGCACTGTATCTACCGTACTCTCTCTTACCTTACCCGCCTGTGCCCCGTGTCAAGACATAGTCAAGAAAACCGGAGACGGAGTCGGGTGCAGATGAAGCATCTCCCACGGAGTGGGAGAGCGGGGTGCGGCATGAGCCTGCACCTACTTGTGACTATGTTCGCACGTGCGCCCCCATGTTCGGCATTTGTTAGGGGACTTCATCCTGACAGTTCGACCGTCAATTTCGACGAGGTCCACCTTATGCTCCACACCAGGTGGTGCAGGGATGGTGACTTGCGCGTGAATTAGGCTTAAGTGATAGTAGCCTTGCGCTGCAGCTACCGCACTCTCTCCTCCCCCACCTGAGCCCGGTGTCAAGACAGAGTCAAGAAGACCGGAGATGGGAGAGGGCGAAGGTGGCTGGCGCGACCGAAGCCGTCCCTGGGCGTACCACCACACCTGACTCGGATCCCACAGAGAGGGAGTGCCATAAAGGCCACATTAAGAAGGAGCCATTGCAGCCTGACTCTCAGTCCGCCAGTCAGCCACTACACACAAAACACACAATTGGGCTGACCAGGCGGTCCGATTTATCCCGTCAGCAGGCAACCTTCCAAGCCATGGCTTTTAGCGCACCTTAATAGTTTCAAGCGCCTCAGATTGTTTATAGTGAGGTAAATGCGCTGAGCTGTCGACCTCACTCTCTCCCCCACCATCAGGTTTTCGTGAAGGCGCATGTATCCTAATAGGCCCATGCGGTCTGTAAATGTGCGGGAGCAGTGAGGGCAAAGAAAGCGGCCGCGTCGACTGTACGTCGGAGCCCCAGGCACTGGTTCACCAGCCTCCGTGCGATGGATTCGCAGGTGATTGACCAAGCCGATGCGTGATTTGAAGTTGCGGGCGCAGTGTGGGCAGGAGATGTCGGTAGAGGCTAGGAGGATGTTATTCATGGTAGTGGCGCTAAGAATGGCAGGAGCGGAGGGTGTGCATGGTATATCCGTGTTGTCAGTATTGTGGTGAATTTCACATGATGCGCATGTGACCGAATAGGCCCATGCGATGAGTGAAAGCGTGAGGGCAGTGGAGGCGGCGATCTCTGCTGTGTGTTGTTGCTCAAAGCACTGGCTCTTCAGTATCCTTACGATGGATTCGCAAGTGACCGATCAGGCCGATGCGTGAGGTGTATGTGCGATCGCATTGAGGACAGTTTTGGAGAGATTCCCCACCGCTGATGGTGGTGGTGGTAGTGAAGGCAAAGGCGGTGGTGGGGTAACAGGCGATGAGTTGAAGGATGTGGTCTCTATGATGGTGGGAGTAATGTAATTGATACTAAAAGTGAGAATGTGGGGGATTCTGAAGTTGGGTTGGCAGAATTTGACGTAAAAATTTGAATTGTTCGTGCATTGAGTCCGATGATGTTCAACCAGGCTTATTCGCGCGCGGAAGATGTGTTGACAGCGCGGGCGTTTTGGCAGGGCCTGGGCATCGACGATGTTGGTCCGGGGCGCTGGTGACTTTCGTGCCGCTGTTTTGGCCTTGGTGGCGGCGACCCGGATGGCCTCATAGATTGCTGAACCAGTCTTCACGGATCTTCTGCATGCCGGTCTATCCTGGGCGTGGTCCTCCCAGGTCGCAGGGTTGATTTGCAGTTTCTTCAGCGATTTCTTCAAAGAGTCCTTGTAACGTTTTTTTTGACCTTGCCGGCGAGAACCCGTACCGACATCTCCATAGAAAAGTCGTTTGAGTAGTCGCTCGTCAATAATTCTTACCATGTGGCTGCTCCATCGCAGTTGAACTTGCCTCAGCATTGCGTGGATGCTGAGGATTCCGGTCCGCTCCAGGACTTCCGTGTCCGGGATCCTGTCTTGCCATCTCAGCTTCAGTATTCTGCGGAGGCAGCTGAGATGGAAGTGATTCAGCTTCCTGGCTTGGTTCGAGTAGACGGTCCAGGTCTCCTCTCCGTAAAGGAGTTTCGTCAAGACGACGGCCTTGTACATCTTCAGTTTGGTGTTCAGGTGAATACCGTGGCGATTCCACATGGAGGCCTGCAGGCGGCCGAAGGTCTGACTAGCTTTTCAGATCCGTTGGGCAACCTCGTCATCGATTCTTGTGTTGCACGGCTGCGTGCTTCCTAGATAAGCGAAGATTTCTACGTTTTTGAGTTGAGCACCGTTAACATTGATTCGAGGAGCATTGTATTCCGCGCTGGGTGGCGGCTGGTGCATGACAACCGTTTTGGCTGTACTAATTGTTAATCCAAAATCGGCGCAGCCTTCGGCGAAGAGGTCCATGCTCCTTTGCATGTCCTCCTCCGCCACGGTGGTAAGGGCGCAGTCGTCCGCGAAGAGAAAATCATAAACTGTACCAGTAGACACACGCGTTAAAGCTTGCATACGCCGACTGTTGAGAAGGTGCCCGTCAGTTCTGTAGGCGATGCGGATCCCAGGCTGCTCATCACGATAGGCGTCAATCAGCATAGCCGAGAACATGAGACTGAAGAGGGTGGGGGCAATTACGCAGCCCTGCTAAACTTCGTTGGTCACTGCGAATGCTACGGATACCGTCCCGTTGTCAGTGACGCGCGCCATCATCCCGTCATGAAGTTTACGCACCATGTGCGTGAACCACTCAGGACAGCCGAATTTCTGTATGAATTTCCGCAGTCCGTCGCGATTCCCCGTGTCAAAGGCTTTCGATAGATCCATGAAGGTCGTGTATAGGTGAGTTCGCATCTCCTGGCACTTCTCTTGTAGCTGGCGGGCGGCAAAGATCATGTCGGTTGCTCCACGGTGTCGGTGGAAGCCACATTGGCTTTCCGGGAGCAGGCCCTGCTCTAGGTGACCGTTCAGACGATTGAGAAGGCCTTGTTGGACATCTTCGGACGCACTGCACCAACAATCCGACAATTCCAATTTCTACGTCAAATTCTACCAACCCAACTTCAGAATCTCCCCTTTCATCCTGGCATCAATTCCATTACTCCCACCATCATAGAGGCCACATCCCTCTACTCATCGCCTGTTACCCCACCACCGCCTTTTGCCTTTCACTACCACCACCAACATCAGCGGTGGGGAATCTCTCCTAAGCTGTCCTCAATGCGACCGCACATACACCTCACGCATCGGCCTGGTCGGTCACTTGCGAATTTATCGTAAGGAGACTGGTGAGCCAGTGCTTTGAGCAACAACACACAGCAGAGATCACCGCCTCCACTGTCCTCACGCATTCACTCATCGCATGGGCCTATTCGGTCACATGCGCATCCATGACCGCAAAATTCACCACAATACTGACAACACAGATACACCATGCACACCCTCCGCTCCTGCCATTCTTAGCGCCACTACCATGAATGACATCCTCCCAGCCTCTACCGACTTCTCCTGCCCACACTGCGCCCGCAACTTCAACTCACGCATCGGCTTGGTCAATCACCTGCGAATCCATCGCACGGAGGCTGGTGAACCAGTGCCTGGGGCTCCGACGTACAGTCGACGCGGCCGCTTTCTTTGCCCTCACTGCTCCCGCACATTTACACACCGCATGGGCCTATTAGAACACATGCACCTCCACGACAACCTGCCGTAAACCACCGGAGGCTAAGCTACATCATCGCACACTACCTACACCAATACATCGACAACACCCTCACAATCACCATTTACCAGAGTATATCACTGTTTCCTAGAAACCGTCTCTGGGAAGGCTCTCAATCTGACGCTTCCACCAGACCAAGCCGTAGGCTCAGTGTATGTGCTGTGTGTCGAGTGGCTGACCAGTGGACTGGGAGTCAGACGGCGATGGCTGCTCCTTATCCCCTGAGTTAGTGAATCCTGGTGTGTGTGTTATGGGGGCCAGGTCGTGCTGTGGCGCGCGAAGACGGGTACGCTGACTCGTCAGCCAATGCGCCCACTCCCACATCAGGCAACTGATCGGCTCTGATAGTGGTCTGATGGTGGGGGGGGGAAGAGAGTGAGATCGACAACTCAGCGCATTTTCCTCACTTTAAACAATCTGACGCGCTTGAAACTATCACGGTGCGCTAAATGCCGTGGCCTGGAAGGTTGCCCACTGACGGGATAACTCGGACCGCCTGGTCAACCCAATTTGTGTTTTGTGTGTAGTGGCTGACCTTCGTACTGAGATTCAGGCTGCAATGGCTCCTTCTTAATGTGGTCTTTATGGCACTCCCACTCTGTGGTATCCGAGCCAGGTGTGGTGGTTCGCCCAGGGGCAGCTACGCCACGCCAGACACCTGCGCCCTCTCCCATCTCCTGTCTTTTTTGACTCTGTCTTGACACCGGGCTCAGGTGGGGGAGGAGGAGAGAGTGCGGTAGCTGCAGCGCAGGGCTACTATCACTTAAGCCTAATTCACGCGCAAGTCACCGTCCCTGCACCACCTGGTGTGGAGCATACGGTGGACCTCGTCGAAATCGACAGTCGAATTGTCGGTTGACGGGGCGTTGTCAGTGTTGTATTCTTTGGGAAGATTTTTGGTCGCCGTTGTCCTAGGCTTGTGACAGAGATGGTGGAGGAAGTTGGGGTTGACAACAGCGATATGACATTCGAAGCGTGCTCACCAGTGGCGGTGGTGGTGGTCACCGTCGGAAATTTTGGCTCGGTTGACCGTTCGTATGTTAGCGGTGTCAGCTCTTCTCTGCTTCTACAGCGTAGCGATCTGTTCTTTATATGGCGGGCCCGTGCAGTTTATTTTAAAACGAAAAATTATCAACTTGACATTTTGACTGTCGCAAACGGCGACATCTAGTGAGTGCCCCACAGAGTAGGCAACACACCGATGGCTTTCGCGTGAAATAGTTTACAGTGAGGCTGTACTTCATGCCACCTACCATATTCTCCTACCTTGGCTGCCTTGGTCTGATGAAAATGCATATCCTGATGACAAAGTTTGCCACAAGCGCAGAGACTAACAACGCCAAATATTCTGTCCGCACGTACCACACATGATCTGGCCCGCACAGCAAGCTTTGCCATGCTACTGTAAGAACTGCCCGCGTCTGAAATAGGTGAGGTCCCCATAAAGGCTCTAGTAGGGGTTCACTACATCTCGCTCTCAGTCTCGAGAGGAACCGAGTTTTCTCCTTAGTCATGACTCTTAGGGTGTCGTCGTAGATTCAAGCGCGTAAAATTTATTCTATTGAGGAATGCCATGGTATGCCGTGTGGGGGGTGGGGTGTTCTTCGGTGTTTGCCTCACTCTTCGCTCTCCCATGCAGTAGTCGTCTGCCCGGAACTTTCAACCTGCGGGCGCACGTAGTGTGAAGGCCTACGTCTAAGGCCCGCAACCACACGCATGTAAGGCAGTAGTAATGGACTCCGCAAACCGAGCGCGACTCAATAACTCTTGTGAGCAAGTATGCCCCCGTTCTGTTCCAGCCCATCTGCAGTGCCACCTGTTGTGGGGACCGGAAAATATCTACCTACTGCGAAAGAGGGCAGTGTGCATGCGCCGCCCCGGGTGATCTTGCCATGCTTTTGTCGGTCGATGTTGAGCTTCACTGTATGGTGACATGTCATGACTATTCTTATTGGTTTCACAAACGGAAACATAATCACTTAAGTTGTGGAAAAAGTCTGGTCTCAATAGTCCTTGGATTATGGGAATAAGATGTCGTTAGGTGACTTCTAGCGTTCCTCGTCCTGGTTCTCCAGCTTGAGGAAAATGGGTCTGATCAACCAAATACACCAATGAGTAAGTCTTTCAATAGCTTCAGATCCTATAATTTTTAAGCTCCTTCTTTCGCCCTCATCCCATCTACGTTAACTTCAGAATTCGGTCTCTTTATTTTCCACCCGCATGCTACCGTTTATAGCTTAATATATATTTCCCTTACCAGGGCGTACCTTGTTATGTAAGCACTAATGAGTAAGTATTTATCCCAATTCTTCACTTTTAGCCCATCATCTTCATCAAAGGATAACCACCCACTTACCTGGCTTTCGGAAGCAGCGGAAAAATCAAGGTTTGTTATGCTATTTTTTAACCCTCTTAATCGTATTGCAACTGTATTTATTCGAAAATCTTCCTGTCTTAACCCTTTGTTCGATATGGCTTCGGTCCTGCATGCGAATTTTGTTGGCTTATGTAGATTATTCTTCGTGCAATGTGTTACCTGGTCTCCGAGGCATCAACACCGTTTTTTGACATTTTTAGACTCTAAACTTTTGCAATACTAAGCAGTTGTAAGGTTTAGAAGCTTTGGTGACACGATAAGTTTACATCACCTTCCGTTTCTCCGTTGTAGTTAGTTGCAGTGTTGACCTGTCTGATGCTTTTTTGTGGTTAGTTATTTAGTTTTTAAACCCCTTAGAAATTAATCAAAATGTAGATTTATCGCGTTCCAGAAATTCACGCCACTTCCACTTGCGTTCCCTACCACACCCAGGGTCCTCCAAACGTAGCCTGATGTAGTAGGTCTCACAATAATGCATGGAGTCGTCCTGTTTTGGTTTACCACCAGTTATTGAATGACCGGACTCAGGTCACGTATCGATCGTATTGTCGTGATCTCACCCGTGCATGCTGCTACCTGTGTCAAAGACAATCACCTCTCTTAACTACTCTACAGTTAATGTGCTGACCGAAAGCCCAGACACGCCTTTTGCCGAGATTTTTTGCTGCTGAATCATGCAACTGCTTGGAATTGTGCTCGTCAGAATGCTGTTGGTGTTATAAGTTTTGTTTTTGGTATGAATTCAGTTAAACAATGGTCTACCAGTTTCCTCTAACCGCAGTTGCCCTACCCGCGAGTGGCGTCTTTGGAACCGGTATTGCCGAGTCCGAATCCACGGAAAACTTCACCGGGAGACTACCCTCATCAAACCTTTTGTACACTATCTAATCTCTCCAGCCCTGCCCTTGTGCGTATATAAAAATGCGTTCAACTTTGTTAGTCTGATTTCCCACTGCTAACTGACGCTCACGGATACTCCTCTCTCTCTCTCTCTCTCTCACCACTGTTCATTTTCTAGCGGCAGACAACAGAATTCAACTGATCGGTCCAAACCGGAATCTGCCTCCAAGCACCCACCCACCAATACCAACACCACCAGCAACAGCAGTGGCGGTGGCGGCGGAAACGGCAACAGCAAAGTTGCTCGCCCCTACGAAGTCGCCGTCCTGGCTATCACTCACGATCTGGTTCCTTATGCGGAAGCCGTACAGGAGCGTATTGCAGCCCTATCAGGTTCTACAGCACTAAAGGGCTGTGCGCCACCTCGGTCCCATATCATGGTCCTCGTCAGTATCGACCATCTCACCCCCTGTATACAGGATTTAACTAACGACGGTGTTCTCTATGCTGTCATTGTTAATGGCCCCAACTGGACGCATAGCTCCTGCATCCTACGAATACTCCACTCGGCGACTCAGCAAGGTAGGTATTCTTAATGCCTTTGCTGAGTGATGGTGTATTGAAAGCACATCTTTGTCACCACGGTACTTGTACCTAATTTACATGCCCAACCGAAAGATCGTGAAAAAAGGCCTATCTACTATGTAATGAAGAAAGTTGCGGAGCGGCTTCCAGTAATCTAACCTCACTAGAGGGCCTCCTATGGGTGACTGTTGAATTTTGAGCTCCGGTTTCCAGTTTTCACATGCGCACGCCGCGTTATAAGCTTCCAGCAATTGACAGTTATTGTTGGTAAACGCAGATGAGGGCTAAAATTACCCTTTTGGGCTTTGCCATTGCCATTCAACCATATCCTAACCTATGGTTAGGAAGACCCGATATAAGGGGATGTGTACTGTCGAAGGGAGTTAGTTCACCCTAGACAGCTAGGAAACATTTCAGAGTAATGGCCACGAATCAGTATTTTGCGTTCAACATTTTAATATGCGCCTAACTCACTTAAAGTACTTCTCCATTTCAAAGGAAGAAGCTGCGTTCCCTAGGAGATGTTTATAAGATGTCTGACGTTTCGGGTAGTTGTTTCGTCTACCCATCGTCAAAGGCTAGAGAGTCATGCTTACCCCTCTCATTATATGCCACTCTTTGCCCTGTGCCTGATGGACCGCCTGTCGGGATGCATCGGACCCGCATCTCACTGTAGCCTGCGTCTTCATCGCTACCCCCGTTGACAGGCCGTGTTTGAATCCACCGGCCTTTCACCACGTCTTTGACCACAGTCATCGTTGGTCGCGGAGATAATTGATGGCCCCGATTTTTCTTCACCCCTGAAAGTCTCCTGTCAAGAGGATTCGTAAAACCAGATAGGGAAGCAGGCAGATTAATGGGGCGGTGGACGGAGCTGTCAGTGGACATCCAGGTTTCTTTTGTCTGCCTTGACGTGTGATCCTCGCCTTGGCCGACGATTTCAATGGCATCATTTATATTTTGGCTAAACTATATTCAGGGGTTTCGATTTCCTTCTTAATTTGTTTATTTTTTTAAATGTACTTTTTGTAATAGTTTATTATTGATGGTAAATTCTTGATGACAGATACTCTTACCTCCGACTGTCAAGCCTAACTGAGCATGGATTTTTTTGTACTAGAGGTTTCCTCAGAATTCTGGCGCACAATTCACCTTACACCCACTAAGCCTCAACTAGTCCTTTCGGCACACTTTCTGTTCGCATCGCTGTAGTAGAAGTGGTTTATGTCCCCAAGTGCTCATTTTCATCCGCGAATTGGTGTACTTTGTAGAGGAATCTATTTGTCAGACCTCTACCCATCACAAAGTTGCCAATGGTCTGCAACCGCTTGTTTCTCAAAGAACGGTTTGTCTTTATCACTGTAAGTTATTTCACTATCAGCTTTCAATGTGGAATCGCAATCGGAGCATTTTCATACCGAGACAATGCATTTCAAAAATTGGCGCACCCAAATAAACTAGAATTTCGAAAATGCGGATCAGTGTCTTTCTTGAGTTTTTCCGTCAACATCCCGTAAACCGCCTCCTTTTTGCACCATGAATACAAATTCTTCCCCTTGCACTCAGCTAGTGGGTTGTCGAAATTTGAGGGGTCTTTTCTGATTTAAAGAAAAGCGCAAAGTGCGCTAGTGGATGGTATGGTTTCTCAATTAAGGGACCCCACTGCCCGACGTTCTAACCAGTTTTTCTTTGATCGTGACCACATTCGCTGTGAATATTATTCGTTTTCACCTTTCTAGTTGTTTTGCAGACAGACGAATATTTATCCTCCTAAGAGCAGTTCTGTTTTCTTATTATTTTTTGAAGAGCACCGAAACATGCCACTCGGCGACGCGATTAGTCTCTTAGCCAAGGACTATGCAACCCACCTCGGCTCCACATCCGCCGTGGCTTCTACAGCGCAGAACGCACCGCGTGATCCACCGCCGCCGTCGTCAAATCAAACCGTAGCATCACATCCTGCCACGTCCCATCCCACCGTGCCGTCGCATCCAGTCGCTCGGACTGGTCCAGTGGAGCCCACCGATGATGCCGCGCCGGAACCCGACGACCCAGCCTTCATTAAGCCCAGTCGTCACGTGGTCACTCTCCTGCGGATGCTGGCGGACTCGAGGGTACTCAGTGTTGGCGAGCTTGACGAACTGGCGGCTTTCATTGCAGAGCGCCGAGCTCGACTAACTAGCCAGTATACCTCATATATACCGGGTACTTTTAGCGAAAATGAAGTACCATTACTTCCAAGATTGCCACTGCGTGATCAGCGCCAGTTGGCTGCCAATGTCATAAAAACAGCGCGAGCTTTATTGCCATTACCATCGTCGGCTGCAGTAGCTAAAAACACATCGAAAAATTCTGTTTTAGGCATCATTCATTTCTACCTATGTAGGTCATTAGAGTATTTTATCTTCTTATTTTTGTACTATTAAGGTTCCAAAATCTTTAGTGTTTTAGCCAACCTTCCTACACTTCAGGTGCTTCTAACCACATTTTCATACGCCCGTCTTGTTTTGTTATTTACCTAGGCCCTTGTCGACTCCATAAACGTACTTTCTGCATTGTAACTGTAGAACAGTTGTAAACAGTTACTGTGTAACGATAGAAGCGTAAGCTGTTGTAACAGGATTATCAAATGTCAATACCGGGGCGTCTACTGGGTTGACTGCCCGATAACAGCTTCTTACCCTGGTTTACTTCTCTTCGTCAAAACGGAGTCAGGTCGGAGACATCTGTCTGCTGCGCATTATCGGGTTGATACTTCTTCCAACCTATCATCCAGGGCCGTAGTTACTTGTCCCTGGGGGAGGAAGCGCGAAGGGAACCGGGATGTCTTTTGCCCCGACGAAGGTTATGCGGACCGCCTATTCACCCGCCTACGAAATTTGGAACGGAGAGACAGTCTTCGCCCTTATCGCAGCTTTCGATTGAATCACCAAAGCTTCCCTCTTGGAGGCTATGCAGACTGATAGTTTGCCCCATAAGCTTATGAACTTGATCATAACGCCTTACCAGCCAATTCGAGCAAGAATTCTGTTTTGCAGTCAAGAAAACGAGTGCTGTCATCGGACAAGCCACTGTTCTCTTTAATTTTATGGTTGAATGCTTATGTCCACGGCTTTTCCAACTGGGAGGAAATCCTTTAACGGCAATAATTTACTGTCTCCGTTATTGAATGACCTACTTGAATATTCATCGGTGGAACTGCAAGCTGACATTAGACACATTGCCGACTTCTTCATATTCTCCCTGAAACAAATCACACTGAACGCCGAAATACTGATTGATATCCTCATCTTGGATGTGTCGAGGAACCTCAATTTTTTCCGTGCTGACAAATGTCGAAGTGTCTCCTGTCACCTCCAGGATGACTACGTCTCGACTCAGGGTGCTGTCGAAGAAAGAGGCTGTTGAAAAAGTCGACAATCCTAGGTGTCTCTGCTGCTTACACGTTGTTTTGCCAACTTGCTGCCCCACCGCCGATTGGAGGCACCTGCTAGTGGTGCTGCTGGACACGTTGCCATTTATTCGAATTTCTGTCTCAATTGTCACCGCTAAGGGCAAATTATACAGTAAAGGGATTTGGTCAAGCCAGCCATGGAAGGAATGGAGGGTTTTTTGATATTTGGTGTTCGAGAGTAGAATGCCACCGGAAAAAATACCGCTGAAGGCATGGTAAGCGACTGCAGACCATGAGCCCTACTTTTGCATGGTACCGTTCATCTCATATCTGGCTAAACCTTCACTGGTGTTCATTTACACGTAATGAAGGATATCCAGATCTGAGCTGTATGACGGTCAAACAAGTGTCCAGAGAAGTGCGGTTATGCACATTTGACCATCTAGTTTAGGAGGAGTCACTGCTTGCTATCATTTTCCAACTTCAAATTTAAAACCAATAATTGTCGCTCAGTTGCCTATTTGTCAGTGGTCCACTGAATGGATATCCATTATCACGCGTGTCAACCTCTCAATTGGTGATTCGCAAACCAACGCCATAGGTCCCCTTGTTAACCGTGGAGGTGGTTAACCAAACCTTTCTCGGAAGCATGCGCTGTAACATTTTCTGTTCGATTCGTGGGTGTTTGAGTTGCTCAAATTAGTTCCGAGCGCGTTGGTATCATGCGAAGACCGGTGCTTGCGCCAGCATACGAGGACCTATCACCCCTCTTACTGTGATGCTGCATCGTCGTGGTAAGCGCCTCAAGAAATCCCCGTTAAGTGTTTGAATTTCTCCCAAAGCAGATCAAACAAGCTTTCTTTAGGCGAGGGACATATCCAAGCTGTCAGAGGAGGCATCTATAAGTCCTTCCGATTTATGGATTGCCCATATGTAGTAGAGCTGGTTTGAATTTAACATCCCGTGAACGCAAAGGACACAGACATCCATTGATCAAACATTGAGCATCCAACTAGTGCCTGATCCTGCCCCGCCGTTGATAGAGCAGCCTTGTACAGTTTTCTTTTTGTAATCAAAAGCATATTTTGTTGCTTGGAATTGAACCTCTCCTTTTGCAATGCCGGCGGACCGTTTTCACCGGTTCGATCCTAAAAAAAGAAAACTTCGACCCATCCTTTGCCGGTTACTCCTGTATGGCTTCTGGTCGGCTGAAGGATAGCAAACAAATGACGATAGCCTGTTTTTCATGCTCCCAGTGCTGTTGGTACTGACAAAATCACTCCTGGCATAGCTGATTTCAGCGAAAATGCGGAGACAACTTCGATTTTCCGCGCCGCCTTTAAAAATCGCCGGGTTTCGAAGCTGCTTAAGTATTTGACTTTGCTGACCAGGTTCTATTGGATCAGGACCAATGGAGTCTTCCTTGAACGTACAATGACCTTCAAGCAGATTTAACGTATTTGCTTGCTCTTGGTCGGCATTCAACCGCCCGAATCCATACTGCAAAGTTTACCTCGCCAGTGCATGCCGGAGCGATTAATTTATTCAGTCCAAACACACTTCAGCGACCAGGTGACTACAAACAATCACCAACCCGACTGCAGAAAGTCTGAACCTTCCGCATACCGATTGCTCCTACAAAAACTTCCGGGTTTCATCTTTTCGCTCGAGTTCTTCCCCGCATTTCAGAGTGGCCTATAGGTGTGGTTTACAGAGAAGGCATGCTGTCACCGGTTGTCCTCCCTCTCCATCTCTGGCAGATCTGGTCTGAAGAGCTATATCACTTAGAGAACATCGGTCTCGCCCACAACCAATTAGCCGGATTGAGGAGCAGTTCTGTCGACTGCTTACTTCATGTTAACCCATCTTTTACCAACCAATGAGTGAAGTTCTTTTCCGACCTCGCAGTTTGTTGGATAACCGGCCTATGTGAGACGGATTTTCGTTTTTTTTCTGTTTCGCCCTATCGAGTTGCTGTACTTATGTGTTTGCATGTGTGACGTGCCTCTAAGTCTTCCCTCCATACGAACTATTGACCACACTTCTGCTGGTCATTTGGTAGTTCGGTGTCTGCCTATGTCATTAAGGGAATCGAAAGCAATCAGGGACCTTCAGGTAGTTCAGTCGATCCTCGTGACGTACAATGGGAGAACGCCTCTCTTATCTTTATGGCAGTCTGAATGGTTCCAACGTCATGGTCAAATGTGTTCTTTTACGCAATCTGTTCTCCGAGAGCGTTTCTCTTGATTTTTTTCAATGCACCCGAATCAACCTATTCCGAGGTCAGCGGAGGAAGCTGTTCAGAGGAGTTTTCCAACCTCTAACCTCAAACGCTCCTTATGCCAGACTGGCAAACTGTCGGTCAACCGTTTTTTTTCAGGTTGCCCAACGACCATGTTTGTCCAGTCTCATTTTATGGTTAACAGCCGTTCATTAAATTCTGGACTGTATACTCCATCCAAGGATGCGAGTTTACATGACTTGGCTGCTTTGCCTGGCAAGTTAACAGGCCCATGCTATCCCCCCAATCCTTCTTCGGGAGAAGGGGGTAGCAATTTTTCAGTTTATGGCCTACTTTGGATGCCTATGTCTCTGTGTACATTTCATAATAACTTGTCTGCTCATTACTACCCGAAAGGTGCTGCTGCTACTACTACAACGGCTGCACTGAAGTCGCGAATTCTGGACATGTTGTATCCTAACCAGAAACAAGGCCAGCCACAGCCCCAAGATCAGCCGGCCGCTGAGCACGGTAACGCACCAGCACAGACGTCAGTCCCGTATGCACAGCCAAACTCTGCTGCCCAGGAGCAACTTGTATCCAAACTGCAAAACCCTTCAGTACAACAGGCTCTGAACAGCCTCCTCCAAACTTCACAGAGCACAGGTCCTGTTTCTCAGCCGCCTGTGGCTTTAACTACCGGACCCACTCCTCTCTTCCCCCGAGCCGGAACCAATCAGGTTACACAACCCACTTCATCGTCGTCTTGGCAGGACTGGAGCCACAATACGGCCGCAGCGTCGGCGGCGGCGGCTGCAGCGGCAGCTACCAACTGGCCTCCCTCTAGTTCCTCCACCTACGATCGCGATAACACCAGCGCAAATTATGGACAACGCCCCACCCGCTGGGGGGAACAGCCTTACGGGAGTGCTGGAGACGATAATGATAACGGCCAACGTTACGGTACTCCTTATGCCAACCTGATGGAGATTGAAACAAAGCCACCCTGGCTTTCTTCCCGTGCCTCCAAGCGATATAGGAAGAAGTTCTCTAAACGCCAGCAAGAATTTCAGGAACCTATGCCCCCCTCTCCACCCCCTTACGGTCAACAAAACTTTCCCCGAACTGAGAATCCTGCTCAATCGTCGAGGTTTGTTTTGCCACCGCAGGTGGTGCCAGGTGATGGTGCTGGTGTCGGTAGTAATCAGCCTTCCTATGCGACACAGTCAATGTCCTCCCAAGGCGATGTCGCTTTGGGTGCTGCTGCCACAGCCACTGCAGATCCGTACCAATCCCTCTATTCGAGTAATCAACCCTATCCAACTCAGCATTATGGTGGTCCTGGTGCCCCACCCGGTGTGCCCTCGTTCACTCTGCCCGCAGAGCCGGCACAACAGCCGAAAGGCTGGCCTACTTATGGCTCCGGCTACAATAACTACTGATTGGATATACGCTTCCCCTATCAAGCGTTATCTCTCTATCCACTGTCTACGTTTTTGGCGAATTTTGCTACCAAGAACAGATGAACCCGTCTCCTTGGTCAAGACCATATTGTACCGATAATACCGTATATTATAATGTGTTTATCTATATGTATTATTTGGCCTTGACCAGGGAAGTGAAACTTCTGGCCCTTGTTTGCCCCTCGTCTTTTCTCTTCCTACCCGTGTCGTAGTATGTGCATTTATTTGCCACCTAGCTCACGGGGCATTTTTCATCTGTGTTTGTGTTTGCTATCCACTTTTACGCCCATTGCCGCTGTGTTCTCTGGGCGTATACAGGTTTGATATTCATGTATGTATATGGCTCTGGACGAACACATCTTTTGCTTTTTCGAAGTTCAGGATCGGAGCTTGGGGAACAACACAGTTTTTGGAGAAGGGCGTAGGGTCAGGTATCTTTCGGAGCTCTTAACTGACAAACTCGCTCCGTACTCTTGAAGTCAAGTAAATTTTACTTAACTGCTTACAACGCGCGTTCGCTGTAGGTGAGAAGTAGGTGCGATCGCCGTACGGAGAGCCTTGATCGACAAACGCTACATCAGATAAGGGTATGATGAGTTCGACCATGAATCCGAGATGTCAATTGCATGGGGTTCTTGTTCCAGCTATCACCTCTACTTCTCAACTGCTTCCTGGGGCTGATACACTTATATCGACTACTGTCCTTCCTTCACAGCGCCTATTCATACCGACGCCACCAACGATTTGTTTGTCACAGTAACATAGCAATGCATTTCATAAATACTACAAGCCCACATGTAGCATGAAGTACTCTTTTCTGATGATGGGTTCGAGCAGAAATCTCTAAGTGTAAGCAAATAAAGCTCATATTACAGTGATCTAGTCTACTCCTTCCTGGGACTCATATGTTCGCTTGTATCATGTTCTCTGCGTTTGAAGTCGGTGGCCTCGAGTAGTTTCTGAACCGAGGCACCATGCAAGTAATGAAAGTTATCTGCGGCCTTGTTTAAAGGAAATGTTTGGGTCAGTTTAGGAAGTACCAGGAGCCTAGAGACGTGCTCGATTATTCCTTTTTAACTATTGCTCTATTTCCGTACTAGTCCTGTTTTTAGGTGGTGATACAACAATGCTCATTACTCACAACCTCAATTCCGAGGTTCCGCAAAACTGTTCGGAAGCTTTAGCGGTCAATCGCTCGTACTGAATTAGCTCGGACTTCATTAGAAACTGTCTTATCCTCTCCTGGTGTCTAGAAGGTCGGGTTAGGTTTCCGCCTGCTGTTATCGAGTTCTGTTGCATTCTTAGGCCTTTTTTACGGCAACTGGCGCGTAATTAAAGCTACCCTAGTCGATTGAATCTTTTTGTCCTGTCATCGCCCATGACGTTCAGTGTCAAACTTTCAACCGAAATTGTGTGCCACTTTGCAATGTGGTAACTTGATCTGTTTACTTTTCCCACATCAGTGTTTTTATTCTATTCGTCTGGTTTTTAGTTTGGTTGTCAAAGCACATGAGGGTCGGGGTGGGGGTGGCAGGGATACAATTTTCTTCTCTTTATGACTTCCACCTGTTTTATCTACTTTATATAAACAGTTCAATTGGTTTGCATAGGCTTGCATTGTTGTTTTATTCATTACTTCTGTGTTGAGTGATCTTGAGTATTCGATAGCTCTGAACGCTGTCGCACATGCCTAGAAGGTTCTTGGACACTTTCACTTGCTAATGATTTAGGGACTGCCCTTGCAGTTTTATCGGACGTGCGGATGTCGGTTTACTTTGCACCTTGCCGTAGGAGCCAGTGCAATCTTTTTTGTTTGTTCGTTGGCTTCTCTGTCAGTCAGTCAAATCGTCCTCATGACCAGTGGAGGCTTGGATGGTTAACGCGCCAGACGAGCTTGTTACATTCGTCAACAGCCAGTTGTGGTGTCGACACTTTATCACCTATCCACATTTACCACTGGATTTTCTCATCAAAGAGGTATACGGACCGACATTTTAGGCATCAACGTTCGCATACCTTGATCTGCCTAGGGGGGCAGGATACATTTGGTGTTTGTAAGGCAATGCAGAATACTTCAGACGTTGGTCGGACGTGACCTGATCAGTTGCATGGAGAAACCCACGTGGGCAAACACGGCAGATCGAGCCTCATCGTCATGGCCTTCCAAAAAGCATTTCAGGTGATCAGTTCGGCCGTAAAAGGAGAAAAACAGGTAGTCTCTGAAATATTTCTCAAGAAACTTGTCGCAGCGAGGCAAGGTAGTTTGTGCGAGCTCCACTGGAGTAAAATCGCCATGATTTTCCCTGTTAGTACTCAGCTGTGACTTCGATTAAGCCGATGTCTCTGGTGGCGGCATCTCGTAGCGCTCATCGAATTAACGCGATTACTGGTTGTTGACCTTATTTTTCATTCAATTAGACAACCACGTCCATCTCATTATGGTGCTTTGTTATAAAGCGTAGAAATATTTACTTCTCTGTCTGCTAACAGAGGCGGGACATTTCTTCCAGCAACATTTTCAGCTCGTTCTTTGATAAGTATCTTAGTGTTACGCCAATTCGTGTCCGAAGCCTTTAGCTCGATCTTAATTTTTATTGTCTTCAAGATAGATCCCCGTAAGCATACCTGAACTGGTAGTCATGAGATTTCTTGGGATTTTTGACTACGGCCTGTGCCCAACAGCTGCTCGGTTTGTTCGAGGTTGTCTCACCTAGCGCTGTGGCTCAAGCACCTAACTACAAGGTATCGGTGATAAAATTGCCAAGTCATAGTGCCGTCACCTGGTTTTGCGGCTTCGACTTTGTGTGTTACACCTCAGCCCTCCGCACCCTGGTAGCACTGTTACCGCTGGCTCGGGACTTTTTTCCTCAGACTCGAGAATCTGTTTATTTCCCAGATAATCCTCGCTGAAGGCCGTTGCCTGTAGACGCATCAGGCTGCCAGAAACTGACCTAGAGGCCTGTCATCTTGAAGTAGTATATAGTTTCAAGTACCTCAGTAGGAGGCTGCTGCCGAGTGGATAGTAAGAACGACATTGTCTCTAGAATCGATGCTGCTCTCCAGGTTTTCAATGCATTCCGTGCTGGTGGGTAGTCGGAGAGGCAGATTAGCAATCCAACTGTTACTGTTTGTAAGTCAACCAGGCAGGCAGCTCCCTGGTGTGTGTGATGGCGGTGAAATATCCTGAAAAAGACCGTAGTCTGTCGACCGAATATGAAATGCCAACTTCACGACAGACTTTGTGAGTCTTGCTTTCCGTACGTGGCCTTGAGCGACGTCAGTCCGATGCTACTGATTTCACAGACAACCAAGTTGGCGTTTGTGACATGCGTTATCAAGTTAGGCATGGATGTGAGGCCTCTTGAAGACGCATACGGACTGTGTCGACGCAAGCCCGTTTTATCGGGATTCTCTTTGGGGTGAGTTTTGCTTCCAGTTTCTACACAAGCACTAACGAGGTCGTCTTTTGCAGATGCGAGATTTGAATTTGGGTTCATGTTCTTGTATATCTTGTTATTGCAAATAAACGTTTTACTCTCAAACGTCTGTTGTCATTTGCGGAGCAACGTTTCAATAAACCTATTTAGGCTTTGCAAAGTTTTCAGTAATAGCCTTCTTGTGGATAAAATAATGACCCCCATAACCAGCGCAAATGGTTTGAATCTCCGTCTAGTAGGTTAAAAACGGGTGGTAGTTATATAGTTCAGAACTGTTATGTACTATCTTAACCGGAATTTTGGGCTCGATAATGGCGCGATGGCATATCAGCCCCGGTGACTTAAATACTGGCAATTTCATTAACATTCTTGTCTTAGAACCTGCTTCAGGGTTGTGGAACGCGTTCTAGGCGGGCATTGTGACATCTTGCTTGGCTAGAATTGGTCTGTTCTGCATGCCTATGGGTAACTCGAGGGTCTGCGCAGGGGTGTTCTGTAGAGGCGCCTGAATATAGTTAAACTCTTAGCAGTCATGTCTTGACCATGCGGGTGTTGCAGATACCGCGATACTCGCCAAAGTGACCCGGTGACGGACTGCGCAGAACATGCAGCGGACAGTCACGGGGACTAGATCAGCACATATGTAGCGTGATTGGGACACGACCCGATCACAAACGCCACACACTGGGACTGTGTTGGCATGCCTGGCCGCCGGACTCCTCCGGTCTTCTTAACTATCTTTTGACAGTGGACTCGGATTGTGTGAAGGAAGACGGGGTGAGTTAGATGGGACACATTTATACCAGCACTTCCGGCTAATTCATCGTTCTGACATCCATTCTGATGCGGGGGGCGGGAGTATAAGGTGAATATCGGCAGTAATGACGACCGAACTCGTTCCTTCAAATACCCTGTGATACTCTGAATTTGCTTGGAGGCATGTACTCCAACACGGGCTACAAATTGCTGATCAGGTGGCTGTCTCGTATTTGTTGATTGCATTTACATTTGGTTGTCGCGGGCACCTGCGAGTTGTCAGGCTGCTCTACCACTTGCTTAAAAGTAGCCGGAAACGTTGGATTTAGTTGCGTCCTTAAAAAAGAAACTTTCAGGTGCCGTGAGGTTTAGCAGTCTGTCAATTTCTTATAGTGAGTTGGTGCCTGCTTAATTTCTTGAATTGTAAATCCGGACGTTTTTGCCTGATGGAATTAATCGATCTAGAGAATAGAAGACATTCCAGAGTAATCTATCGTGCTATGTCCAGTAGACTTTCGGCACTAATGGTTCTTGTTACGCAATCGGTCTAGACACTGACTTTCGTTTAAGTAATTTATCTACGGATGCTGTAAATGGTGTGGAATCGACAGGAGGCTCGGTGATATGTAGAGCTACTTCAAGATTGGTCCAATGCAGCCTAACCGTCAGTCCTGATTTTAACCGAATCGCCTGTTTGGAAAATGTTTTTAAGTGCGGCCGAAAGTGTTGCGACGGTTTCAAAGGGTCCTTGAGTATTTATATTTCGGAACTGATCGCCGGGTCTGGCTTTATCCTTTTTAGTGACCTGTTCGAATCTGTGAATCATTAAATTAGGCACAATTGCTGATGGGAAGGGCTACGGGTAGGCGCATCATACGTTTGGTGCTTCA
Source organism: Schistocephalus solidus (assembly GCA_017591395.1). Classification (NCBI taxonomy): domain Eukaryota; kingdom Metazoa; phylum Platyhelminthes; class Cestoda; order Diphyllobothriidea; family Diphyllobothriidae; genus Schistocephalus; species Schistocephalus solidus. Next base: position 19,362 of record WEDG01004995.1, on the reverse strand, counting down.
CTATTATATATTTGGAGATTTGAACCAGTAAATTTGTTATCTGAATGTGATTAACGCATGCCATCATACGGGCTTTTGTTCGTCATAAGGCTACAGGCAGACCGCACAAACGTTTGCCTGTAGGAAAAACGAGCGTACGGTTAGCCTATTCTTTTTTTATACTGAACTTCCTTGTACATATATGCTCGAGTTTGTGCACGCCGTCTGTCGTGCGTATGTATTACTGTGTGCCTCTACAAAGCGTCACGTGGTATATGCGCTGGACAAATACGCGACCGGATCAGAGCACGACAGTCTTTAATCGGGAATGCACATTGATATCAAATGCTACACATATGGGTGGGTTTAGTGACTCACACCGCGCCGACCACCTACGCCCCATCTCGTCTCCGATCGTCCTTTCTCCATCTTTGATGCCCAGCCCAGGTGGGTGCGCATGACAGAGTGCAATAGATTCTGCGTGAGTTTAATATCACTATAATCTGATTCACGCACATGTTACCGTCACTGCGCTCACCGTGCTGTGGGGCACTGCGAATTTCGTCGGAATCGATGGTCAAACTGTTGAGAGATTTGAAACTGATAGGCTTTTTCTTGCTTCCAAAGATCGGGTCTCCAGTTGCCCTCCGATTGGTCGACGTGTAAGGAATGGGCGAGGGTAAGGTGATCGTGACTTCATATAATAAGCAAATGGGAGTGGTTACATTGAACGTGGTCACCTCTGTATCGTATCTTTTCTTACAGATGGGAATCCCATTTCCTGTTGGAGGCATAAATAAATGTAGTATGCTTTCAGTCTACTACGTTAGCAAATTGTCGCAAGTGTTATTGCAAGCGACCCCATGCACCCATTCAAAGAGTCCAGTTGACTTCGAGACCGGAGTAGGCAGGCCTTCACTCAAGACTTTGACGCCAGTGCCCCAGCGTCAGATGTGGTCCCTGCTCTCGCGATGTCAGACGAGTGCCCGAGCAAGTGCCGCACACCGTAAACTTTCAAACGTGCAGCATCTTGCAATATCAGAAAACTATTTCTAGTCGGTTCAAGTCACAGTATCCCTTAATCAATAATAAGCGTTGTGCGAGCGTAGAGGCGGGATATTTTGTGGCCTGGGGTATGATGTTCCGAGATGAAATAAATGCAAGTTGTTGCCCAAATTTTGGGCGCGATGTACTTTCGGTTAACCCTAAAAACGTGCAGTGTTTTCGGTAGTATTCTGACCTCTGAGAGGGTTTCTTTAACTTGGAAGCAAAACGGCTGCGCGGACAATAAAGAAAAAAAATTTCTGCTTCAGTTTACTTTATTATTTATTTTTACCCAAATCAAAGTGACAGAAACCCACGCCATAGGAGAGAAAAATGGTTGATACTAGTAGCTAGAATGATGCTTCCCTTCCACCGTTTAGATGTTTCCGAGGGCATCTTTCAAACGCCTCGATATTCGCAGTACGGACCTGTTCCCTTTGTAATTAAAATTTGCGTAAGATTCTTCAGTCTGAACATCACATCAATGGCCCATATATTCAATGGACTCGTTCGGTCTTCCATGACTGCCAGGACAGCTCTCTCGTGTAGATCTGTAATGACTATGTCAGTCAGGCGTAGGACGTAGCCTGCTTGGCCTGTTCTATTTTGATGCTCAAATGTTGCTCGACCATGCATTTCTTTGAGGTTAATGCTCAGGCCCTCTTGAACACGGAAGGAACGATCCTGTTGAGAAGAGGTTCCTTGTTGAGTTGCAATCTGGGGTCGGGAAAATCAGGTGATTAAAATGTTGAGCATAATTCAGCCTACTAAATTATACATCAGTAGATAAAGTGTAAAATATCATATATCTTCCATATTTTCCTGATTTCTGCGATGGTTTGTGCCTCGTCTGCGTAATTTTACGCTTTTCCTGTTGGCGTTTGCAGATTCATAAGAACTAATATCTTTACTGCCATAGAATATCCTTATCTTAAACCCTTGCATAACAGCATACGAGACTGAATGCGTACCACAATTTGAGACAATTTTTATATTCTGTAGGGCGCATTCTTGCCCAAATTAAATTCGCAGAAGCAACAAAACGAATAACATACCTGACGACTCAAGCTGTAATCTAGAGTTGGGAAGTAGACACTGCAGATTCTGCTCGCAATGGAATTTGTTGAGGCGTTGTTGTGTATCTCGCAACTCTGCGAAATTGTGTCATTCGGATAGAATATACTGCAGGTTATCAGTGATGCGTCGTCCTTGGGCATAAAGAGCGTTGTTGCCTCCAGTTGACTGAGTAAGCGGTCGACGTCCTTTCCATCCTTTAGGCACTGGTGGCTTTCGGGTGTAACTGGACTCTCTGGCAGTTGAGTTTAAAAAGAGCAGATTAAGGCACATCGTATTGTATTTAATGCCAGTTTACAGGCAATATCAGCAGAAATGTGCAGTGGGGATCAGGTTAGCAGTGAAATAAACGCCTGGAGGGATATAGCTATTAGTGTTTTTCCTAACTTTATGCTATTCAGAAGAATAAACTAATTGCCTGTATTGACAGAAAACATAGTGTTTCGTCGTCTGAATGGACAAAATTCACACGTCATAGTCCTATCCTCATAGAAGAACTAAATGCCCATAGGCGATTTCACATTCAAATGTACAAGGCCCCCTTTCTGGCACCGAGGCCCTTCTTGCTGAACCTGCTCACTCAATTCAAGTATGCAATTGGCATTTTTGCAGTCCGAAGATGCCTCATTTACCTTCTAAGATCTTTATTGCCCTTACCAGAAAGCAAACTTGCCCCTTTCAAATGACGGTGCTTTATTATTATTATTATTATTATTTTTTCTCTTAGAGTTAGAGTTGCAGAGGTCGTGTGACGTGTGTCGTTACATGCTCACAAATCTGCTTTGGCAATATTTTGTTCGTGTTGCCCTTATAATCAGTCAATTACCTGTTAATTTCTCAGCCTAGCCAGCCGCGAACTTATAGTATCTGTTTCCACCACAAAATTTCCAAGAAGTTTTTGTTTAAGATCATAACCAATAGAAAATAAAACGTAAAATTTCGTGAATTTGCTACAGAAAAGTGCGAATTTCAGGCATACTGCTTAATTATTTATTTCCCAGGCACTTTTTAAGCGCTATGTATTAGTATGATGAAGGGGCTAATTATAACGTTAGAAACCTAATTTAGTTTTGTCTATGGAGCATAAAAGGCTTTTTCAAGCTTTAGATAAATCGTAGTTGATCGCGTATTTTGCAGGCACTTTTTGCTATTTCCTGCTTAATTCCAGGCTAAAATATTTCAGAGAAGGGGAAACGATTACTGGCTGTAGGACATTTTAGGACAAAGATGACTAGAAGGTCTATAATATTTGCTTAAGTTGTATTAATTCCTCAAACTTTTGTGGGACAGTGTGCCTGCATAGCTACTACCCTTAGCTACTAGGTTTATTTTTAGTACCGGCGATCTTTATTTGAGTCGACCCCTGAACGCTCTACACACGCGTTTTGCTCTAGCGGCAGATAAAGTTTGCTTGATTTTTTTACTGATTATTTGCCTGTGTCCTGCCTTACTGTGTCCAATTTCAGGGGAACTGGTTATCTCATGCACACTCGCAGACTGGAAAACGCGTAGAGTTGAAGTTGTGTACGCTAATGACGAATCGCTGGCCACTTCGTTGGTAGCCCTTGTCAAGTGATATTTACCGCGAAGAGCGGTGAAAGCTCCTTCTACTCATAAACGTTTTAAACTGCTACAGCATCTGAAATATCGTTTAACCGCTAACGATCAGAGATATGACGATGCAAAATAACCCTACTCAGTCTACTTCTCAGCATGGTTTATTAACCGCACCAGCCAGGCATACGAAACCCTGGACTTGAATCCGTGACCTGTTGATTAGAAGCCCAATGCCCCAATCGTTAAGTCATGCGATAATTTTATTGTTGGTTTCGATGGGGAATATTCACAATGGTTGAGTTGATGCTCACCGATAGTTTGGAAGATTCATTCGTCCTGTTGTGCCTAGGGGCTCACTCTCGAACTCCGCCAGCAGCCACACAGCGGTTAGTATTATAGGCAGTTGAACGTTACCTTAAAGTCTACCCTGTCTTTGTCGGTAATGCTCATCTGCCTGTGCGTCTGCTGGTGGAGCTCCAGAGTGAGCCCCGTGGCAGAACGGGACGCGTGAGTCCTACTCATGGACATTTTCAATTGCTACAACATCTGAACCATCGTTTAACCGCTAACAACGGAAATCCTTGTCGCCCAAATAGACGCCGGCGGCCTATGAAAGTTGGTCGCTCTTACATTATTATGAAACAATTAAGCGAAATTTTCAAACCTTAAATCTTGAAGCGCAGATAGTATTGAAGGTAAGAGTACTTAATTAAAAAACGCAATTTATTCTTAATGTAAAAGCCCAGCTCAGAAGTCTAGAATTCCAGAACTTCAAAATGAATAAATATTTTAACATTTAGTTTATACGTGTATGCATGTACTATGCTATATTATAGGATGCCAAAGTTACCGGAGGTTGAGCTGCAGGCATGCGTCCAGAATGCTGTATGCAGTAGATGTATCACGAGGAGTTGAGCATTCATTTTAGCAGAAGAACTATGAATATCTCCTGCACATCAACAAATTTAAATACACCTGAGTCTGACCTTTCAAGGATTTGTCAAGGTCATCTTTGGGGAGCGAATCACGACCGCTGGCTCCGCGCATACGCAGGTCCCATTTCAAGAGCAAGTACGCGGTAGCAACACTAAACACATTCATATGGTTGTCTAAAACGGAACGCAAAGACTAGAAGTTGCTCCTGGTGTATAGAAAAGCTGTTGCAGTCTCAAGATAGAACCAGTCGGAAATAAATCTCCACAGCCGAAAGCGAGGATAAGATTTGACTTGAAAGACGTGGAGCATATAAGAAATAAATAAATTTGCATGAGCGAACGAAGCATACGCTTAGTACTTATGCTGTCCGTAGTGTGAATCAAGCAATAAGTTGATATTACTGACTGCCTGTAAGCAGCTTATTGATTAAAACTGACGAATTTTGCCCCAAATATTTTCATCAGCCAGCGGACCCTATCTGAAAAGTTTGGGTCCAAAGGATTTACGTCATGTTGACGCATTCACTTCTGAGGACTGCAAAATGCTGAAATTTCAAAAGCGGCGTTTATAGCAGGAAGCACACAGAACGCTGGGCGAAGTACTAATGAGACGAATCCTTCGAAGCTGTTTCATGCAACAGCAGAATATATGCAGAACACCTCTCTAGGCTCTGATGTAGTAACTAATTCAGGAGTGCAGTATGAGTCTTTGCCATATAAAATTAATACTTCCTATAGTATCGCTTTTTTGCAGAATAGGCATTATGTTCTTCCACAGTAGTTGCTGGTCACTCTAGACTGGTCGACGCGACAGGACAGACAGACCATTGGCGTGTGAGGTGGTGAGTCATGATATGTTTGTGAACGAAGGATGGGGGAGGGCGGCGAAACAATTATACCTCCCAGTGGAAGGGTAGATGATTGATCATTTGGACTCCGGGAGGCTAGCTTCGCGGTCTTTGAAGCGTAATTATGACACGAGGCAGTATTAGGCCCTCGTAGTGGGCACCCATGTCAGCACGGTGGTTGATAGTACTCGCACTGGAGTACCGAGCCTCGAGAAATCCTCTCGCTCGTTTTTTGGCCATGGCGACGGACTCAGTACCATCCCAATTGAATCGATAGCCACACTCGAGTGCGTGCGCAAAAACGAGGGACATGGGGTATGGGCAACGAACAGATAATTTTTGTTCTTTAATGCAGGTGCCCAGGTTTTGAATCGTATGACCAGCATACACGTAGGGTCAATTAGCACATGGGATGGAATAAATTACGTTTACTGCTTTTTGTGGATAGGAACCTTTATTCGTCATAATTAAGGCATAATACTTTTGCCTATATACATGGTGACAAGGAATATAGACGAAGAAGACATTGATGGTAATTTGTGCCACATGAGCCAGCATTACCCAACATTACCCAGCATTAATCATAACCATAGTTCAGACAAACAAGGCAGTGAAAAAAAGATCAAGATATGAAAGAAAAATAGATAGAGGAGTAAACATTTACAGAAAGTTTCCTCGTGAATGGCGAGCAAACAAAAAATGGCGGCTCAACTTCAAAAGCCTGCAAAATTACAGTTTGAAATTATAACAAATGTAGGGTTATGGTCAAGTTTCGTGTTAAAGTTAGCGTTGAGATAAGTAAGTCTTCATTTTAGGGTTAAGATTTAGGGACTTATTGACTATGAGTTTGGCGTTTTAGGTAAAAAGAGGATTAAGATCAGCGCAATGGTTTAGGTTCATGTTAAGGCTAATTTTAGGACTATGACCTGGGAATATATACCCTTCGTTTTATTATACGCTTGGGCAGACGTTCGTACCCCCGTGCCCTGTTTGGGGGGACATATAAGTACTCGAGTTTCAAGGATCGAGCGATCTTTAATCCCGGATTCCTATGCATGGCTGATGACCCGCTGTGTGACATCCATATGAGCGAAGAGCAAATACCCAAAATCCCATGTACTAGGTTAGCTTACAGATGCTTTCTATTTCAAACACTTTATAGAACTACGTTTCGTAGTTAATTAGGCCGACGAAGCCGTGTCTCAATGACACTGATGGAAAATTTGCAAACACAGAGTTCATAGTAAAAGCAGCGATCATTTTATCCCAGGTTCGCATGGAAAAAAACGACTGGAAACTTTTTAACCAACCTGGCGGATACTGATCAGCTGGTAAGTCTAGACAAGATTTCAGTCTTGAAAATTCACCTGCAGTGTCTAGCCTATCTCATGAAATTTTAACTTAAATTCTGAAATATGTTTTCGGGTAGAAACGATTACTTAGAGAAAATTGTTATATTATTCCTTGCGCAGTACGGTTTATCAATCTCACCGGAGAGCTGGTATTTTACAGAGATTTTTTTGCGGGCTGCCGGCATAAATTACACTAGGCCAAAAATGACGACAGGGGTGTTGTAAGCCCTCGTAGACTCAGTTATATTTTATTGAAAACCCAGCGAAAGATATTTTTTCCTGACACAGCTATAGATCACTACAGTTGCACCTTGTTTTAAATGCAGCTGAGCAATATTTCAGAATGAATGCTCCCTGTGTAAGGCACACTCTAGAACTAATAATTACTGGCTGTGCAGGCAATTTTCTCCCAGTCAAGAAACCAAGAGGGCGGTAATTTTACCATAGGCAGCCGCCATTAGGTGACGCCTGAAATTATGGAGCGGTGTAGGCCACAGCTTAGGCTTAAAACTTTTTCTTCACCCCGCTGTCTTGTCTTCCATTTCTGCCCTATTTTGCTAGTCAATTGAATTTATGACTTAACCCGGGACTAGGAGAGTATTTTGCTCCTGCAAGAAGCCGGTTGTTGTGAACTTCAACCCGCATTGTAGTTTCTGGCTTTTAGATATCTTTCAAACAAGCATGTTGTTTTGGAAAATTTTGCATGCATTGGCCTCGCTCGGGTCCGTCGGTTTTTATGCTCTAGAAGCCATCTTATAATCTTCACCCATGTTCTGAATCTTTAAGATCTTTCATTTTATTCCCTTTTATTTGGAACGAATGCACAACTGACGACAAATTACTACACCATTTGATTGAAAACGTAGAGGAAAACGTTCCTTCTAGTATGTAATTGCTAGGACAATATATTTTCTTTACAGCACATGATTGAGGAAAGGTAATCTTTCAGTTTTTTAAAAGAACTTTCTAATCCTCAAATAAGTTTCAACCCGAGATTCAGTCGCACTTGGACTTAGAATTTCCAGAATACCTGTTATCAACTGAAGGGAAAGGGTGTGTTGTTTTGACAAATTCATTCATCCTCATTTACAGACCATCGCTCTAAACATCGATCCATGGGTTGGTTGTGTTGGTTGAGCCATCTACCTATAAATGTGTTATATTCAAAATTAGTCTTTAGCCATCCCTCATATGATACTTTATGTCAATATCCATCTGAAGACATCTCTTACGCATCTTAAACCACTCAAACTGCGTACGACTGCCAGTTGTATGGTCCACACAGGTAGAAGTCCGTTGCCACAGGCTTGCATCATCTAGAGCGGAAAATCCATGTTATCATGTGAAAAATCATCTTATTTGGTGTCTGGAACCTGTGGAAAACGACCGTTTCTTGCGTCTGGCTCCATGAGGAAAAGTAAAGAGAAAACAATTAACAGGAAGGGGGAGATAATACCTTGTCAGGTGGGGGAGATATGAGCAGGTGCAATGAAGGGGTTTACTGTTACCCTTATCCATGAAAACTTACGATATGTATATGTTTTGTTTGACGCGAGGTGAGGCACACTGATGATTGACGAAAAACTATCAGTTTGACGGTGCAAAACGAACTGAAATAGCGCACTTTTAACAGAATTATGTTTTTAGAAGTTTCGTTTGTCACGATGAGGCACAGTGGTGCTTGACAAAATCTATCAGATTGACGGTCTGCAAAAATGAATAATGCACTCTCGAGTTCAATAGGACACAAAGAGACCTGGTACGGAAATTCAGATAAGCATCATGCAGTGGTTCCTCTAAGCATTAGAGAGGGACGAACCCCCCTTCTATGCCCCAATCAGAAACCTACCAACATTAATCCTGGACGTTAAATCTGCTGGCCTAATTGGTCAATACCCTCCTATAGGAAATGGTTTTTCGTTTAATTACAAAAAGTGGGATGATAACGGGCCGAATTAAGCAGTTCTTGTCTTAGCAAATGCTGTTCTTAACCTTCTCTGGACATGTGCCTCAGAGTAATACTAAATGCGTTGAGTACGTCAATTACGAAACTAGTTGAGTAGGTAACGGAGTTGATCTGAGCAGTTTCTCTGTTAACCAGCCTACCTGCTCCTCAGACCACTATCTACTATGTCTAACAGCATCAACTCATTCAGTAACGCCCTATGTACTAAGTCATATTAGGTAAGTGAACAGAAATTTATGCGGAGAGGTGAGGACGTTGCGGGAGTTGAACAACTCTCAGATAATCGTTGTAGTGTTTCAGGTGGCGGACGACAACCCGAGGGCGCCAAACTCAAGAGTCAGGAGTGAACAAACATTTACTGGAAAGAAAGAGCGAACAGACAGATACAACACACAGTCTCCTTAACCGTGCGTCTGTGTACGAAGTGCACTGGGCGTATGCATTTCGTACGCCTGCAGCCAATCAGCGGGGCACACAGCCTCGAGTGGCCTCAAGCACTCGCCAATCGGATGCAAAATCTCGCGCGGACAATCGGCGAGAGTAGCTAGAGCGGGGGTGGCGGAGAGGATGGCGGCAAGAACAATCGGCCACGACGAGGACCGCAGGAACAAACTGCTCATAGACAGCCGTTGAAATATCACAAGACACTGTGAACACGTGACGAAAATATGTTGAGTCAAAAAGAACTCTTGACACAGACAGGCTTCAAGCAACAGTTAGTGAACCCATCGCTTGCAGACTTGTAGGGTCCAAGCAGTGAGTATGCTCAGAGAACTACACTAATCAGGCCAAATCCCCGTAAAAGGCCGAAGGCACCAGAATGAGGGATTTATTGTGCACAGAACCCGGAGTCGCGGTCCCATGTAGCAGTGGTAACTGGCAAAGCCAGGACTAGTGTTGACTGCGCCAAGCCCTGCCTGAAAGAGAATGAGACAGCTGTGGCAGCTGCTTAAATAGGCCTGTGAATCAAGTCAAGTGTTCTCCAATGCTATGTGTTGCATTACTCTTGCCCCTAAACGGGCCACGTGGTAGATGCGCTGTACCAACACAGGGGCCAAATCATGGTGTGGCAGGCGTTAGTATTAATTGGAATGAGGTCCCATAACAAATGTCGAATATGAGGCATGGGGGTGCGCATGACTATGTCCAGGCACAGGCGGATAAAGGACAAGAGAGAGAGTGCAGTAGATGCCGTGCAAGTCTACTATCACTTAAAACTAATTCACGCGCAAGTCACCGTCCCTGCAGAACCCTTTCCGCGAAGCATACGGTGGACATCGTTGGATTACGACGGTCAAATTGACGTTGCAGTACCTGAGTGGTGTCTTGTCCAGTGGCCCATGCAGCGTCGGTCGTGGGAAGGGGTGTTCAAGTGGCGCTTGGGCATCCACGACGATCAAGACGCACGTGCGTGTGCGAGTGGAAGTCGGTAAAGTGTCTGTTGGTCAGTGAGTCTAAAACCACTCGCTGCGATTTTGCATGACCTTGAGACAGCGTGTGCGAGTGGAAGTCGGTAAAGTGTCTGTTGGTCAGTGAGTCTAAAACCGCTCGCTGCTATTTTGCATGACCTTGAGACAGTAAGCCTTGAACACGGACACCGGACATAGAGGGCCTTGTAGGGGTCGGCTACAGATTAACAAAAAGTCAATCACGAGGCTGCTTTTCAGCGCTTCCTTCACGCATATTTCCCCAAATCTGAGCTTGCATGAACCATTAGGACCCATAATAGTTCCCAATTTCCCGATTATTTTATCCATACTTTATATAGCTGATCATATCTAATGGCGAGCCCCTTAAATAGTTCAGTTTTACCCTCATATAATTTCAAAAGCCTCAGCATACCGTGTTGTAATGATATTCGCGTTTACTAAGTGGGTGTCAGAAATCTATAATTTTTTAAACATATCAGCATATATGAAATGTAGCCGTTATATCCACACATTATTTGCAAATATTTGCAGAAGTGAACGCAATGCTATCGGTGTTCAGATGCTGATCATACCTGCCTGATTTCTGAAATTAGTTTTCTGAAGTACATCGAACAGTCCAACCAATGGGCTCAGCAAGAAATTTTATATGCGCGGATAAAGCCAGGACCTATCTAGGTAACGCTCGGACAGAAAACAATAGGGTATATAAATAAAACTGCCAGATAGCTGGCTTTAAGTAGCCAGTTTTAATAATTGCAAGTATACCGTAACCTTTTTTGTATACATAAATAAAGCGCAAAAAGGCGGACGGGTACATTAAAGTACTGGAAATTAGGAGCTCTAAACAAGCAGAACAAATGAAAACCGAACGCATTCTATAGATATTCTACCCGAAATGATCCCTAGATCTTGATGATCAGTCAATTTTTATGAGAATATGCGCTCATGATGGCCTCAACTGAGGATGACATTTGAGTTGACAACTTTGATGGCATAACCACTAAGCCTAGAAGCTAACGAGAACCCTAAACCCCTGAGCCTAAATCTAGTCCGGAGGTCAACCTCTAATCTTACCAACCCGGACTCCTAACCCCAACATGCACCTTACCTTCTAACTATCACAGTTAACCCTAACCCTAGCCCCTAACTTTAGCCTTAACTCCCACCTCCTGAGCACAAAGCCAAGTGTAAACCCTGATGGTAATAGTTGAGGGAGGTACGAGAGGAAAGAAGCGAAAGCGAAGTGAGGCTAAATTAATAATTAATGGAGGTACGAACTAGGTGGGGCCACATAACCAAACGTCACTTTCATCGGTACTGGCTGTGCAGGTATTTTCTGCCTGTCAAAAAGCCACAATAATTGCAATTTCACCCCCAACAGTAGGTTTTGCCTGCAATTGCGGTACCTTTTAGGCTAAAGTTTAGACTGAAAAGCCTATTGTACAATTGACTTTAATTTATGGTATTTTGTACTAGTCAAGTGACCTTATGGCTTGACCCCGGACTAGCAGACTTGTTCGATACTGTAAAAGACTGTCTGCATTACAGTTTCTGGGTTTAGGAATGCTTTTTAAGTCAGCAGGCTGTTTTGGAAAACTTTGCCCGCATCGACCTCGTTCAGGTCGGTTTTCTTGTACGCCCTATCAGCCCGTTTAGAGCCTTCGCCCATATCATGTTTCCCTGAGAATTTAAACGTTATTTATTATTATTCAGAAGCCGTGCATATCTGACGAATGATACCGATGCCATTGAGGCAGACTAATCACGGATATCACACCCAAAGAAGGTGTCAGAACGCTAAAAACGTAAGCCTTATTGCTCAAACAAGAAGCACCAAGAAGACGAGGTTATGACATGAAAAATGCACTTGAATACATTTCCCTATGTGGTCGAATGTGTACATTCGAATGATATCGTTGAGGCTGCCTGTGCAGTAAGAATTTGGAGCAAAATCCAGTCTGCTTTGTTCAAAAATTTTTTTGTCTTATTTTTACCGCCTGTCGAAATTCGGTTGCAGTCCCCGGAAGGAAAGCTGAACATAACTTTAGTGCGCTGGTGTATTATTTCCTGAGCTGAATTTGGGAATCGCCTGTTCAAGTATCCCTAGTTGAGATTAAAGAATTCCCTCTAATTCGAGATCCGTCTGTTCCATCAAACAGTAGAACTACACCACGTAGCCGACTGATTTCATGCCATCTTATCCGAGATTCACGAAATTCGATTGTGTTTAGAAAGGATCACCTAATATTGTTGTAGTATCGCTAATCCCGCCGAACAATTCCAAGATATTTCAGGCATGGCAGAATATCAAGCTTTGGATGCCTGTAAAAATTACGTCTTCTTTGTATTTTATACCCGAAGAAAAGGTGCCTGTTGATGTAGAAAAAGTTTTCATTTATGATATGTCTTTTTAATATCCATACATAACACATGGTCCGCATCAATTGCGGACTTCTTAATAGCTATATAAATTTGTGATTTTCTGAAACGGGAGAAGCACCTTTTGTCTTTTGCGAATTTCAAGCGCAAAGGCATTTGTAGGTCAGGTTTAAAATTCTTCGAAAAGTGAGAACATGTTTTAAATCCACATGATGGTTTGTCTTAAAGTAAAACATGTGAGTACGCACGTTATTATTAAATATATGGAAGACAATATTTTTATTTACGCCTTAGCCAGAATACGATTTAACTTGACATGAACAATGCGAAAAATGCGTACTACTTAAGTCGTGATTATTTTGCCAAAGATGCGCATTCAAAAGTCAAACTTTCTAGCGTTGGTGAACTATTTTCAGTCTTGAATATTACATCCCACCTTAGGACATATCTTAATTGCAAGCCTAGTTTTGAATCTTGGTTGATAATTCACGAGATAGGGAAGCCGATGGATATATTTAACGTCAGAACTGAAAGTTATTTCATAAGCTTTGCATACATAATTCTGAATCCTTACCTGATCATGTAGAGAATTCGTTGAGGAAAGTTCATCTATCGCTAACGGGCCTCACTTGTCCCGTTCTGCCTTGGGACTCACTCTCGAGCCCCGCCAGCAGCCGCACGGCGGATAGAGTGTTGGACGTCTGATCCACAGGTTGCGGGTTCGAGCCTTGGGTGGGGCACCAAATGAGCTTTGGTATGACTACCTGACGACGTCTATTGATCCAGAAGTGGCCATTTTATTATCCCTTGTACTTATCAGCATTAATCAATAAATCGATAATGTACATCTGAACTGTCATCCCTGGAAGGACATTAAATACAATAAAATATTACGAGAATCCAGTAATAACATGGAGGCAGGTTGTTTAACTTTTGTATTTATTACATCAGAGGTGTCAGCAGACGTGAATAAATGTAATCTGTATAAGTTTTGTTTAGCATGTCCATTTGACAGAATCACACCTGCATAAAGCAGAGACCTATATAGCCATCTTTATGCATGCAAAGAATTACCATTACGAAAACGCATGCGAAGAAATATAGCATTGTTGAAGGCTCGCAATTAGCTTTGTTTGTTGTGACCACAACGCCTAAGCTGCATGAACATCGAGAATAAAATGAAAACAAGCTGTTTCGCAGCAATAATTATTTTTCGCTCCGAGTCACTGAAGTAGAACATGTCATTCACTCTCCTCATAAAAGGGGGTAGTCCACAATGAAGTGTTACTTCAGTGAGATCTAAGTTTACTCTATGTGGAACTGAACGTTAGCTTAAAAACTATATGTGGCGTTTTTTCAGTGAAGACAGGTAAGATTTTTCCCAGACCTCCATAAACAAGCTTGAAAACCGACTCGCAACGGAAACTAAACGGTCAGTAGATGCCGAAACCCAAGATGAAAACAACTAATTGGCAGAGGGTATAAACCAAAATCTCTCCAATGCACAGGTCATACGCGGCCAATATCACAGGGTATATTTGATGTAGGTATGCGAATTCATTAATGCCGGACTTACTTCATTTTATTTTCGGTATGGATCTGAGAACAGGAAGCACCCGCGATACGGGTGGCTGTGTATCACATTCTTTGGAAAGCGAACCTTGGCATTATGTTTGAATTTGGGTGAAGTTTGACTTTAGGGTTACGGATAGCGTTAACTTTAGTGGTCGTATTAACGATGTGGTAAGGATTCAGTCTGGACTTTGGGTTAATACTAGGTCTACGGTCTAGGTTCTGGTAAGGTCCAAGGTTGGTGTTTGGACTGGGAAAAAGTTAGGCACAGTGCCACCTTCATTAATTGGGGGGAGGGCGTTCCTGTTGGTCATATACGTAATCCATGCTGACGCCTGCAAAACTGCCCACACAGTTACTAGCAGACCCATCGCATGCGAAGGTAACCAAGGTTCCGAAATGTGTTTGCGATTAAGAAGGATTATTTAAGGGTTGCCTGGTCGTGACCTTTGCCACCCATTCGGAGCTAGTTTGCTTCGGGAAGCCAATAGATCGGTGTACGCCTATTCCTAGTTGAATAAATTCCCGATCTGCAGTGACAGAGAATGATAGGTTGCGAGGCCCTGATGAACTTCGGTTCGATAAAGTGCTAATGACCCATCTGCTAGACCCAGTGTGTAAACTGTCTGTGCCGTGCTCGATCGCATGTTTCTGTTTCCTGTCCGAGCTGGTAGTCAGGGTTATGATTAGCTAAATGAAGGCAGAATAAGCCCGAAACAGATTGTATCAATCTAACCATATTTTCTGTCGTTTCTCCTCTCTGCAATTATAACTTGGCCGCCTTCGACCTGCTAATTGGTTGCCTGTTCGTGACCCTTGCCACCCATACAGAGCTTGTTTGCTTCGGGAAGTTAATAGATCGGTGTGCGCCTATTCCTGTTTGAATAAATACCCGATCTGCCGCAACAGAGCATGACAGGTTGCGAGGCGCTGATGAACTTCGGTTCGATGAAGTGCTAATGACCCATCTGCTAGACCCAGTGTGTGGACTGTCGGCGCCGTGCTCGATCGCATCTTTGTGTTTCTTGTCCCAGCTGGTAGTCAGGGTTATGATTGGCTGAATGAAGACAGAATAAGCACGAAACAGACTGTATCAATCTACCTATATTTTCTGTCGTCTCTCCTCTCTGCAATTATAACTTGGCCGCCTTCGACCTGCTAATTGGTTGCCTGTTCGTGACCCTTGCCACCCATACAGAGCTTGTTTGCTTCGGGAAGTTAATAGATCGGTGTGCGCCTATTCCTGTTTGAATAAATACCCGATCTGCCGCAACAGAGCATGACAGGTTGCGAGGCGCTGATGAACTTCGGTTCGATAAAGTGCTAATGACCCATCTGCTAGACCCAGTGTGTGGACTGTCTGTGCCGTGCTTGATCGCATGTTTGTGTTTCCAGTCCCAGCTGGTAGTCAACGTTATAATTGGATGAATGAAGGCAGAATAAGCCCGAAACAGACTGTATCAATCTACCCATATTTTCTGTCGTCTCTCCTCTCTGCAATTATAACTTGGCCGCCTTCGGCCTGTTAATTGATTGCCTGTTGCCACGTGCTCGTGGTTTTGTCGGTTGCGATCGGGAATAGGATGATTATGTTTGGCTCACCGATCTGCTTAAGGAGCAAACATGTTCGTTGTGCGCTGGAGCTCACACTAGAGCCCGCACAGGTGGTCGCATAGTGACGTGTAGCATATGCTTTTTAGGTGGAACCGACAAAGACAACGGAGACCTGAATGGCCATTTCTGGCTTATTAGGCGTCATCAGCGAGTCAAGTATGGACCACCTGTGTACCTCGGGTGACTAGCAGCCCTATCTACGGGCATTTCAGATAACGAGCGAGCCACTCGATAGCTTGTTTATACGGATTTGGTTCGTCAGGGTAAGCCTTGGGATTCAAATTCAAGGTACTCCTGTGAGAATAATAAAAAATTCAAATATTGTACATAATTATTTCTGGAACACAGTAGGCAGTACACTTGGGATGCTTAAGGCTGACTGCCGAAGATAAAACGCGACTCCAGCAGAACCAGAATACTTCGATTTTTCGCAATCGTTACTGTTGTGAAACAGAATTACAAGGTACTACATTTTTATTAAATATCTGTCCGTATTGTTGTCACATACGACAACTTCGGTATATCGTCCTTCTGCCATGAGAACCCAGGGTCCTTTCTCCTATACCTGCCATAAACAGGTTTGAAAATCCATATTATTTAATGGATTGAATTTTTTTAAATTTAGATTGGCGTAAAAAAAACGATAATTATTTTATTCATTCACCTAATTGGGGAAACTTTGGCGGCCTCGGTGGGATTCGAAATTATGACAGCAAGGAGAAGGCCTTAGTTGAGCCAACGCTCTAGACAACCAGGCTCCACTGGGATCAGTGAATTTAATCACCCTTGTCCGTGTAGCTCAGTTGACTAGAGCGTTGGCTGTACTAAAGCCTTCCGCTTGCGGACGTGGGCTAGAATTCCACCGAAGCCGCCGAGTTTTTTACAAGTGGATCAAATGACTTATTAAAGTCTGCTAAGATTCCTTACTACTACTTTTGCCCGGTAGTCATCTGATGGATTCTAGAATGATTGCTTAGTAAATCCTGCCTGGACAGTCAGCTTACTGGATCGGAATCGATGGATTCCATGCGCTGTAGTGGGCTGAGCGGGTGACTTGACCAAGTGTGGTTAGCCTCATGACTCCTTGGTGCCTCGAAGCTTAGGTGGCTGAAGCGTGGCTGTACTAGAGCCTTCCCCATGCTGCCGTGGCTTAAAATCCCATCGAGGCCACCAAACTTTTCACAGTTGGGTCAAATGAATTATTGAAATCTGTAAAAAAACCTTAATAATTTACTTGTTTACTTTATATACGATAAAAATTAAATAAATCCTTTCAAATTAATAGCTATTAAATCATATGCACTCGTACCAACGGGGTTTCTTACGTTCGGTTCTTTTTATATTCTTCGGAATTAAGGCTGCTTAGACCCTCCATTGGCCTTCTAAACACGCTTTGGCTTTAGGTTTTACTTCATTCTTGGAATAAGAAGTCACAGGTGGCTAGGTCGGCGAGTAAGGGGGGGAGGAGGTTGAAATGTGGTGTCCTGCCGGTTTTGTTAAAAGGAGCTTGATTTTGAACACGTGTTGCCCATGATGAAGCAGCCAGCTGCCGATCGCCAAAATGCGGGTTGTATTCTTATAACTGGCTCACGCAATTGCTTCAGCACTGGCAGATAGTAATGTTGTCTCAATGCGATGCCGTGAGGAAAGCATTCATCCTAAATGGCAATCAGTGGATTATTCCAACGGTGGTCACGAGGCGTAAATAAGCGATTAAGGAGACCTTTGACATGACTCCAGTGAATCGAAAGTTTCTCTGCAATGTTACCACTTTGCTAACTAAAGTAGTTTTGCATACAATACTTGCCAACTTCCAGTCGCAATGCCTCTTAAATTCCACGAACAAACACACTTTAAACCTTCCAGTGACCGCATTCCGTTCAGCATTCGGATATGCTGTGAACCACATTGGACATAGACATACCTTTAAGTAACTTTTGACCACTGTTTAGAGGAAAAAGAAGGCTGCCTTTCTGCCGTTTGGATAACTTGAAGTAGCCGGTCTAAACCGTCAACCGACAATCTCAGATGTGTTTTCAACTAGATAGACCTACTTAAGTTGGGAGTGAATATTCATTAGCATGCAGAATAACCTCATAATGCTTCAGTAACGGCAGAATACTGGCTTTCGAAGACGCTCCTTTTCGGCCGCTTACAAACGGCACGTGCATCAAAATATTAGGGTATATGTTGCATGCTTTTTGAACATTGTTCAGGATTTTTCAACAAATAAAACTATATTTTATCGAAGACAGGAATGAAAGCATTCATGCTTCTAGTATTTTGCAGTAAAGCCTCTACTCTGCACCTGCACGAAAAATCCTACAGTTAAGGAAACATCATGTGAGATTACTTTTCTGTTGCAATGCATACTGACCATGCTATATAGTTCACAAACAATACCAATTAACGGATCGGTACGATGCCTTACGTAAGTACATTAAAGGGGTTAAAAAATTATCATTACGAACCTTATTCTAACTCAAAAAATACCTTTTTTCAGAAGACATACTTTTCCACCAACCGTCAATGTAAAGGTACATTGCACGAATGATTGCTATAAAATATTTTGCATGTATAATAGCATTTAAATCATGTTAAATGAACAATCATAAGAAATGTATTCAGAAGTCCTTGCCCTGGTACAGCTTCGTTTACTTAGGTTTTTTTCGTTTGGACACTTCGGCTTACACCAAGTATGTTCTGGTACCTTCTTTGGGTGTGCTAACCCTGATGAGGCTACCTCAATGGCGTCGGTATTGGTTGTCAGACGTGTAATAATACCGAATGAATAGGAGGAAAAATTTAAATTTTCAACGCTGCCCTGCACGGGCGAAGCGTTTGAAGTCGCTTGTCGGGCTAACAGTCTGTTGCTTAATGACCCTGTAGAGCAAACAGACAGCGCTTGATTAGGTCAACCTGGACCAGAAACCCAGAAACTGCAAAAGAGGTTGAACTTCACAATAGGCGACTTCTTGTAGTAGCTACTCTGGGGGCCAAGCCATAAGTTCACTTGACCCATAACCAAAACAGGCCAAATGAAAGAAGACGAGCTCTTCAGCCTAAAATGTTGCCTAAACCACACCGCAATGTTAGGCGCTAAATACTCATATGTCCTAAAATTGATACTCTCATGACTTTTTATTGACTGGGAGAAAAATGTCTAAACTGACAGGACTCAGGAGTGCCAGCGTAATCCTTACATGTGGGACCGCTCAGATTCGATTGTGTTTTTTTTCGTATCATGCAGCGAAATCAAGGCGTTTCTTTACGACCGCCTGGCAAAACTAGAGTCCGTAAAATGTGATTACGTATTTAGTAGGCATTTTCCACACCAGCTGTTTATGCTCCTGTAAATTCAAAGATCTGTTATGGAAACCTGCATAGAATAATCTATCTTGTTTCCCCTTGGTAGCAGATTATGTCTTTTTCAAACCCTTTTCTTGAAGAAAGTTTATCTTTGCAATTTTTGAAATCTTTTTCCATTCAAGTTTTTGCTTAGGGTTGCCAGCCTTACTTGTTAAGAAATTTATCTCTATACACCAGTAACAATATACTATAAAGGACGGAAGCGTTTGAAGGAATGCGGATGGATTTATATTAATTGACAAA
>WEDG01004994.1:0-20163 GCA_017591395.1 Schistocephalus solidus | reverse complement strand
TGTTCGATCTACTCTTGCTAGAAGATTTTGGCCAAAGCTGGTGAACAGAATTGTATTTGCCTCATTAACACCGTGTCGCATTACAGAAAAGTCTCAAAATGAGTCTTTAAGTAGTGCGAATGTAGTAGTAGTAGTAGTAAGTAGTCTTTGAATGGTAAAAGTACCATCAACCCATCTTCTGGTCCTTCCCTTTGAACGCCTACGTTCCAGGCGGATAGATGGTTGTTCGATCCTCTGGATGAAATTTTGGCAAAGACGGTGAACAGGTAGCCCATTTTTCGCCTCATTAGCACCGTGTCGCATTACAGAAAGAAAGTCTCAAAATGAGTCTTTAAAGTGGTAAGTAGTAGTATTAGTAGTAGAAGTAGTCTTTGAATAGTAAAAATACCATCAGCCATCTTCTGGTCCTTCCCTTTTCAACGCCTACGTTCCACGGCGGATGATGGTTGTTCGATCCTCTGGCTAAATTTTTGGCAAGACGGTGAAACAGGTAGCCCATTTTGGCCTCATTAGCACCGTGTCGCATTACAGAAAAGTCTCAAAATGGAGTCTTTAAGTAGTAGTAGTACGTATTAGTAGTAGTATTTGAGTCTTAGTGGGTAAAATACATCAACCGTCTTCTGCTCCTTCCCTTTAGAACCTACGTTCCACGGCGGATGGTTTCGTTTGATCCTCTGGCTAAACTTTTGCGGGCAAAGACGTTGAAAGGATGGCATTTCCTCATTAACACCGTGTCGCATTACGAAAAGTCTCAAAATGATGACGATGGTTGTTCGATCTAATGGCTACATTTTGGCAAAGACGGTGAACAAGTGAAAACACGACTCATTAACACCGTGTCACATTACAGAAAAGTCAAAATGAGTCTTTTACAGTAGTAAGTAGTAGTATTAGTAGTAGTAAATTACTGCTTTTGAATTGTAAAATACCACTTTGAACGCCTACGTTCCACGGCGGATGATGATTGTTCGATCCTCTTGCTAAATTTTGGCAAAGACGGTGAACAGGTAGCCCATTTTGCCTCATTAACACCGTGTCGCATTACAGAAAAGTCTCAAAATGAGTCTTTAAGTAGTAAGTAGTAGTAGTAGCAAGGCGCGCTCGACGATTGTCATGGACAAGACTGACTACACGACGAAATTTCAAGGTTTGTTGAAGGACGCAGATGCATATGAGCTCTCGGAAACCGGATAGTTCAAGAGGCACGTTAACAGCATTGACCGGGTGATTGACAAGTTCAGGAAGGCAGGTGCCCTCAAAAGAAAGGAAGCACTGACTGTAAAAGCCACAAAGCTGTGAGGGCGCGTTTCTACGATCTGCCAAAAGGTAAAAAACCAAGAGTGCAACATCCCATAGTCTCCTTACGCGGTACCCTGACCTTTTGACTGTTTAAATGGCTGTACCAACGAGTTCGTTTCCTCCCCGAGGGCTCCGACTGGACAGTTTCTCAGGAGTATCAGACACCTTGAAATAGATTCAGACGATACGACGGTATCGTTCGACGTTGTTTCCTTGTTTACCTCCATTCCAACCAGCATCGCTGTCAGCCCTATTGACAAAACTGCTTCTGGAAAAGTATTTGACCAACAACTTAAACGAAAGTACATCACCAAACACCTGGAATTGTGCCTCAGAACCTTATTTTCTTTCATTGCACATTGGTGAACCCTCCCGTATGTAAAGAATGTATCTAAGCTCGTTGAAAGACAGCTCAAGAAACACCATATACAAATAGCGCACAAGCGTACAACTTTGCACTCCCAGCTTGTACACCTTAAGGACAAGTTGGCTATTTCAATATAAAAGAAGTTGTCTTTAAAATACCGTATACCAGTTGTGATGCAGTTTATTGTGGCCAAACCGGGAAATCTCTATCCACCCGTTTACATGAACATCAGTTAGCGGTGAGGAGACGAGATCCCTTATCTCAGGTAACCATGCACACACTGGACGCATGACCCCTATTTGCATGGGAGGATACCCACATCGTTGGCACCTGCCCAACAAGGAGGGGCCGCGTATTCCTCAAGGCAATGCACTCAGACGAGGCATGCAGTAACAGGCATATCGATTTAGATGCCAATTACAAATTTCTCAATGTCAAGTGTAAGCGAAAACAGCCACTATCGACCGGGTAAATTAAAAATCTGGGCGTCTATTGGCTCACACTTTAGCCAACCATAGAATCTTGTGCTAGGCATTGCCTAAGGTTAACTGTTTTCTGTACATCCCATTTGTCTGACAACGAACTGGGGCACTAGATTCGAAAATTTACAAAATTAACTTATTTTGTTTACAAAGAAAGCAACTTAATTTATTAGATTTCTTAGGAGGCCGATATTTCAATATATGTATTTTATATATATGAGAAGAAGAGACAATATCTGGAACAAAGGTTAGATTGTCCTGACGTTTGAAACTCAACCAAGATTCTATCGTTGGAGTTAAGGATAGTACCGTGCCTCAGTATTTTTAGGTGGTAACCTTAAGCTTAACACGGGATTACTAAGGCCTTCGAATTTGCGTGGAGGAGGGGCCGGGTTGCGGGTGGAGATCCTAAGTCATCATGCTGCTTGATGAGGAGGGCGGTGATTCACCCTCAGAGATCATCCTGTACCTGCTTACCGGGCCCGTGGGGGATGGGGGAGGGCGGGTGACAGCTTGTTTTCAATCTGGTAGGGGGCCAGCGTTTGCACTTTGGCAGTATTCGTAAGTACCCCCATCAACCAAAGCTACCATCCCAGGCTGTTAATATTGGTTTCTATCACCTGTATAAGAGGTTGAGCTGGCCAACGCGATAACTGTTCCCTTTTCGGGTTTGGATTATGTTGCGATTGCGTGCGTGTTGGCCACGGACTCACCGATGTTCGGATGCACGTTAGGCCTATGTTCGTGTTGGCTCTTTTGTTCATTGAGCTGCGCCCAGAGGGCTTGGTAGGTCGTAGAATGCGTCACAAAACGATTGATGAAGGTTGTTCCCGTGTGCCAGGCCTCGATTGTTTCCCTTGTCACGCGGTTACTTCTTCGACCCAGCATTTCGGCATTCTGGAACACTAACGTGTTTTTAGAGTCGGTGCAGTGTTCGGCCACTTAAAAATGTGTTCATCCTTCTTATTGCCCTCATGTGTTCTCCGACTCGAGTTTGCAGCCATGTCTCGGTCGCTCTGATGTAGTTAACTACACAGACATTACAATGAACTCGGTAGATGACGTTTGTTGTTTCACCTTGTGGCAGGGGATCCTAAGGTCTCATAACCAGATGTCGAATGGTTGACTCCGGCCGGTGGGCGATGCTGATCCCAGCGGTCTTAAGAGGCGGGAGAACTGCCCCTCCCGAAATGTCATCAGTATATGGCAACGCTTCCACGGAGTGGGAGTGTCATAAAGGCCCCATTAGGAAGGGGCCATTGCAGCCTGACTCACAGTCCGTCAGTAAGCCACTCCCCAGGAACCACATATTGGACTGACAACGTGGTCTGAGTTCTCCTTGTCAGTTGGGAACATTCTAAGCCATGACTTTTAGCGCAATTTGATAGCTTCAAGTGCATCAGATTGTTTATAGGGAGAAAATGCGCTAAGCCGTCTACCTCATTCTCTCTCCCACCCCCACAGTTAGACTACCGTCCGAGCCGCCCAGTTATCTGAGTGAGAAGTGTGCGCATTGGCTGACAGGTCAGCGTACCCGTCTTCGCGCGCCACCGCATGACCTGGCCCCATAACGCACACACCAGGATTCAATAAATCAGGGGATATGGAGGAGCCATCGCCGTCTGACTTCCAGTCCATTGGTCAACCACTCAACACACACAACACAAACATTGGGCCGACGGCATGGTCTGGTGTAAGCGGCAGATTGGCAGCCTTCCAAGCCACGGTTTCTAGGAAACCGTGATATTCTCAGGTACATGGTGATGGTGAGGCTGTTGTGACTGTATTAGTGAAGGTAGTGTGCACTGATGTGGTTTATCCTCCGGTGGTTTACCAACGGTTTTTATGTCCTAATAGGCCCATGTAGTGTATAAAGGCGCGGGACAAGTGAGGGCAGTATAGGCTGGCACGGTGACTGTATGTCGGAGCCCCAGGCACTGGTTCACCAGCCTCCATGGGATTTATTCGCAGGTGACCGACCAGGCCGATGCGTGAGTTGAAGTTGCGAGCGCAGTGTGGGCAGGCGAAATCAGTTGAGACTGGGGGATGTCATTCATGGTAGTGGGGGTGGCAGTGGTGGTGAGATTTGCAGGATTGCAGGGTGTACATGGGGTATCGGTGTTGTCGACATTGCGTGAAATTTCGCTGTCATGGATGCACATGTGACCGAATAGGCCATGCGGTGAAGGAATGCACGAGGATAGTGAGAGCAGTGGATTCGGCGATCTCTGCTGTTAATTGATGATCCAGGTGCTGGTTTACCAGTCTCGGTGCGATGGATTCGCAAGTAAACGACCAGGCCGATGCGTGAGGTGAATGTGCGGTCGCAATGAGAACAGTTTAAGACCGAGCGCCCATCGCTATTGGTGGTGCTGGTGGTGGTGAAGAGGGTGATGGGGTGGCAGTGGTTGTGATGATGGAGGTAACAGGTGATGATTTTAAGGAGGTGGCTGCCATGATGGTTAGAATGGGGGAATTGGTGCCAGGATTGACCGTGGAGGGGTCCGAAAGAGAGTCGGCAGAAGTTGACGCAGAAGTTGGAGTTGTCGGATTGTTGTTGCATCGCGTTCAAAGATGTTCGGCCAGGCCGATTCATGCATAGAAGTTGCGTTTACAGCGCAGGCATGTTGGAAGGGCTTGTGCATTGGAAATGCTGTTCTGGGACGCTGGTGACTTTCATGCTGCCCTTTTGGCCTTGGCGGCGGCGATTCGGTTGTCGTCTTCCAGGCCAGTCAGTTCCGGGCGAGGTCCTCTCAGTTTAGCGGGTTGATCTGTAATTGCCTTAGAGAAGTCTTCAGAGTCTCCTTGTAGCATTTTACTTGTCTCTGAGCTGATTTGACGTTATTTCGAGAGATCTGAAAACTGTCCCTTTCTCACCTCTATCTTCTTTCCCGCAACCATCGGTGGCGATGAAGCCGCGTAAAGGCCGATTGGAAAGGCCATGGTAGCGAATACTCACGACTTGGCCGCTTCATTACATTTCTCTGCGTCAGCAGGGCGTAGATATGAAGAATATCCGTTATTTGAATGATCCCCGTACCTTGGATCCCTTCGTCCCACTTCACCTTCAGTAGTCTTCCATGGTAGTTCATGTGAATAAAGCTAAGTTATCTTGGTCAAACTTCAAGGACATCCAAAACTCCTCCTCATAGTATGATAGTTTGACCATCATGCCCGACGTAGTCAAAAGTATGCAGCACACGAGCATGTGCTAAAGGACGGTAAATGGCTCGTGTATTAGAACAAAGTGCGAGTAAGCACGCGCTGCATCGAACACACTGTCCTCTCCTTCCCTAACTTGGCCCTGTGACATGACCAGCTCGGAGGTTGATGAGGGCGCAGTTGTCTGGTGCTGTGTGCACCTAAGTGTGTCGCTACACCTGGCTACGATCCCGCTGAGTGTGAATGCAGTATAGGCCATATTATGAGCAAATCACCGAAGCTTGCCTTTCGGTTTCTTTAGTCGGCCACTCCAAATAATACCTATTGAGCGGACCATGCGGTCCGAGTCAGCCCATCAGTCAGCAACCCTCAAGACCATGGCTTTTAGCGCACTATGATAGCTTCAATCACGTCAGTGTTTACAGTGAGGAAAATGAGCCGAGTCGCTGATCTCAATCTCTTTTCCTTATCCTAGGTCCCAGTCACCTTCTGAGCTTGTCGGTGGACCTGTATGGCGATGCTGCGAAGATTCCACGCGGAGTACTATAATCGTTGAAGGTCTGTGTGGCTTTCGAGATCTGGCAAGCGATTCTGTTGAGCTTGATGTTGCTTGAGCTTTAATTGGTAGTGAAGGCGAATACTGCAACTGCTATGAGGCATTGATATGAGATTGGTATGAAGTCCGCATTTGGCACTAACTACTGCAGGACTATTGTCTTATCCGTGTTAAGGTCAGCCCAAAGGTAGATCAGCAGAAGGCGAAAATATTTACATACCAGTGCTTCTCTTTTGCCTTTGTGGTATTTATCGTTCACCTGTCCACAACAATAGATTTTTGGATGCGGATTTGGATATACTTGACGCTCTCAGTGCCTTAATTGTGCAAGTTAATTTTGTTTCGATCAAGCGATATCAGCTAGTTACATTCCAGGAAATTTTTGACTCCATCCTACCAGCCACTCAAGAAACAGTGGCGGAATAAAATGGTTCTTAGTCGCCTTGACAGGACCATTGTAGTCTTAAGTCGTTTTGGTCAGGAAGCTGACCAATTAAGCATTGGTATGAGCATGAAAAATAAGTGCTTTATCAGCCACAAACCTAGTTTATGGAACGCTCAACCAGAGCGTTGTCACGCGCTGCAGCAAAAATGAAGAAAAATTTCCGAAAAAAGGATTCCGGTGGGTCAGTGGATGGTTGAATAGACGTGAGACGTCGTCATAATTTGAAGGAAAAGCGATAAAAGAGACCAAACTCTACTAACCAAAAATCTTTACAAGTTTTTCGATACATTATTAATGTTGCAGGCTCTGACAGTTTTATGTTTTGACGCTGCTTGATTGTATGCAACTAGAAGCCACCGTTAGGCACCAACTTTTGAGTCTGAAACATTTACTGTCTTCTTATATTAGAAGCCACTCTTTGAAGGCGTAGGATTCACCGGGCAGTGACGAAGAGCTATGTAACTGAATCTCAAGCCGGAAGGTATTAAAGCTTTCCGTGAAAATTAATTGTATGACATGGAGTACATTAGTTTACTAACTTCAGTATAATTCAGTTTATGTAACGGAGATAGGCGAGGCTTTTGAAAAACTTATTTTAGAATATATCCGGCAGTCAACTGTAGCTCGTTAAGGTACGTCTACAAGAGTTCTCTTTTAAACTAGCCGCTTTATAGCCTATCTAGATTAAATCACCTGAATTGGCTTAATTCGTACTCGCCCGTAGGTAGGAGTGTAATGAATAAGCCGCTTTGGATGGAAACACGGTTCTATGAGGTGGGATGATTAGCAAAGTTTAAATAACGCACTTACAACCAAATGTCTCTATGTGTACGGTAATACAGGTAGTGTTAGATTGCGTGGGAAGAAGATGGTAGATTCGAACAAATAACCAGAGGATTGGGGGACAAAAGAACGAGCTAGTTTTCCGAGTTGTTTGAAATTGGTTTCGAATTTCAAGTACCTCGAGCCTACGAGTTTTTAGTCTCTACCTCAGTATAGAAGACACGGTGCTGGAAGATTATTAAAGAATTGTCTTTACATTCCTCTGAGTTTGTAAATGACGACTTGGACCCTCGATCTTTGCTGCTTTCTGAAACTCACGCCGGCTGTGTGCTCCCTGCATCTGCTCTCAATCGCGGAAGGGGCTCAAACCAAAGGCTGAGTCCTTATATTTTCATATTCTTATTATTGAATATCCCAACTGACTCTCTGTTAATTTTGTGGCAATTCTAACTTGCAAAACTCAAGTTCCTTAAGTTTATTGTCACAAAACATTGGTGCACGACCTAGTTTTGAATCTGCACCACAAAATTGCTTTGGACCGTCTATCGGCGCCTCTACCCACTCGGCCATATTGGCAGGAAATCTTGTTAAGCAAGTTAATGGACAAGCAGAAAACAATTGTAACTATCTTTATTCTGCTATATGTTCACCTCCCGCTGAACGGGGTAAAAGTTCAGTAAGCTTAACTTATGTAGCTTACGAAGACGAAACATGTATGGGGTGTTTTAGCCTCCAGCAGAAATTCTCAGGGATGGAGCAGGAAATAAGCAATCTAAGACAAGATATAGATAACTTTAAAAAATCTATATCTTGTCCAACTGCTAAAAAAGCTCCTGTTCGTAATAAACCTACCACAAAGCAAAATTCGTATTCATATATAGCTTCTTCAAGCGTAGATAAAAGTCACATTAAACATATCGCGATTGCTGGACACGGTAAACCAGAGGAATTTTCGCTACTTCCGAACGGAGCCCCATCTAGTCCTTGCGCCACTCCACCAGTACTTAGTTTGGGTAGCATCAGCACTAATCTGGCTTTACCGCCCATCGCTACATCACTGGTAGACGTTGCACCAACATGCGATGTTGAAGAGGTTGGCGAGTTTGTAAAGCCAAAGAAGAAAAGGTCTAAGAAAGAACAAGTCGTGAAGAGATTTGACTCCAGCCTGCCCAACATCCGGCTCATCTGGACCTATCAGGCAAAGTGAGCTGGTTACCAGTACTCACTCAGCTGAAAGATCTGAGTTACAAACGGGGCCCTCGATCGAGTCGAAAACAGAATTTAGTCATTAAAGGTGTCCCGGATTCAGCTTCAATTATTCCAAAGGAGCGAGTTTAACATGACTTGGAACTCCTTTAATTATATGCAAAAACACTGCTAACGGATGGCGAGTCCATTCACATTCTCAAGGCATATAGAATAGGTAAGGCTCTATCTACACCTGATTCAAATCCTCGACCAAGACCTCTTAAAATCATCTTTGAAAACGAAGCACAGGTACAGCTCCTGCTACAGATAAAATCAACCTTACGGGTCCGCATTCTAAAGTGTTTTTTCAACCGAAATATGGGTTGAAAGAGCGAATGAAAATGCGACAGCTAAAAATAGATTTGGAAACACGAAAGACCAATGGTGAGGCAAATCTCAAAATAAGAGATGGACAGATAGTTCAAGTGAAAAGAGCATTTCTCTGGCCGAAGGCAGTCACCCTGACAGCCTAACTGTCCCGTTTCAGAAACCAAAAACGTGCCCGCTTAAACTATTCATCCTCAATGCCAGATATCTGCTTAATAAGATGTCTTTGCTACAGACTCTGGTTTGCATCCACCGCACCCACATTGTAATAGTTACAGAGACATGAGCAACACCCTGTGTATCCGACTCCGAACTCTCTATTATAGGCTACGCTAACATTCGGAATGATCGACACGAGGGCCGTGGCGGAGGTAGCTGTATCTATGTTAGGCGACCGCTTACATTTTTTCCATTGGACTATCGCCAATTTACCGCGGTAGAGGAGACCTGTTGGCTCTGAGTAGTTCTAGAAATAACTACACTTTACTCGTTGGTAGTGTCTATCGCCCAACCCATGCCAGCGAGGATTACGATCTTTGTCTCTCACTGGCATTTCACGCTGCCGCTGACTTAAATCTGAAGTACTGCTTGATTGCAGGTAACTTCAATCTTCCTGAAGTTAACTGGTTTCCAACTTCCGGTCCTGCAAAGTTCGAAGACCTACTCGAGGTCATAGATATAGGCATGTGGGACCAGGTAGTTGATTTTCCCACCCTAGGATCAAACATACTTGATCTTATTTTTTAGAGGTTGTCAGCCATTGTCAGTATCACCTTTAGATCCACTTGGGGATTCCGATCATACTATAGTTCTTTCTACACTAGAACTAGAGGCTGCTGAAACGTTTTCCAAAAAATATAGCCTTTTCCGTGATTTCAGATCAGCAAATAATAGGGAATTGTTAACACACCTAAATTCCCACGACTGGAATAACTTCTTTGTATGTTCGGATGTGAATGTTTGTACTTATACTCTTAACAAATTTCTAGGTCCACTCATTTCTCCTTTTGTTCCCCGTAAGAAAATAGTTAATGTCAAGGATGAAGTCTACCTCCCTTTATCATTCCACCGTAGACTGCGTAGACTCTCCCGTCGTTTTCATCTACAAAACGACTCCTCCGTCCTGCCCTTGATCCAGAAAATCTTTAAAGATGCTAAGAGGCTGTCTGACGAAAAACAACAAGCCGATGAGTTTAATTTTGCCGAAAATCCTTCGTTAAATGTTGCGAAGCTCTTTTCGCGCACAGTAAAAGCGCAGAGAAAAACGCAGCACCCCGTACTTCGAGGCGCCTTAGGAAACCCAATAGCTGAGGCTACGTTGACTGCTGAGAGCTTCAATGCTTTCTTGTCTAGAACGTTTAGTGAACATACGGTCGCGCCCTTTCCTAATATCCGGGTTTGAACCGGTAACGTCCTCGAAACCATTATTTTACCCTCTGGGATGTGACCGTAGCCATTCGGCGTTTTCGTCAATCTTACAGTCCAGGACCATATGGCGTCCTGGTCAGCGTTCTAAAGGCGGATGCAAACGATATATTTCCGTCCCTTCTGTATAAGATATTTAATCTTCTCTTGAAAGTGAAACTTTCCCTATTTTATGGAAGGAATCGCATATACTGCCTATTCCGAAACACGGCTGACCTACGTCATTTGACGACTTTAGGCCAATAAATACACTACCAGCAGTCTCGAAGATCTTCGAGACCTTGATCAAAGACAAGATAATGTATCACCTAAGAGAGAATAACCTACTTAATGCGGCTCAGCATGGTTTTCTCGAAAAACGGTCTTTTTACACTTTCCAGCTCTCTTTCTTTGATCATGTGCTACAATCTAGAGACAACCGTTTTGCAATTTACACCGTTTACTTCGATTTCACGAAGGCTTTTGATTGTGTTGACCATGACCTCCTACTGCTGAAACGTGCCTCCTGCGGCATAGGTAACAAGCGTCTGGACTAAATATTTTCCTATTTGAATGCTCGTGCACAACGGGTTAAAATTTCTGATGTTATCTCCAACCCCACGCATGTGAGGAGCAGAGTTATTCAGGGCAGCGTGCTCAGCCCGCTTCTGTTTTGCCTCTTTGTCAACGATGTTCCTGATTGTTTTCAGTATGGTAGGCCCCTTATGTACGCTGACGATTTAAAAGTTGCCTATCGATATAAACCGGTTGATCGCAACATCGTGCTTGAGCACTTAAAAAAGGATCTTCAGGCCTTCGCTCAGTGGTGTCGCACATGGCGCCTCTCACTTTCTTGGCAAAAGTGCTCCGTTATTGGCGATAACCATCAGCCCCACCTAAGCATAGACGGTAACGATCTAAATGTACCCGGAGTTATAAAGGATATGGGCATATCATATTCTAGAAGTCTTAATCTGTCAGAGCAATGCGCCCTGATTGTCTCGAAAGCACACCAAACTACTGGGTTTATTCTCAGAAATTTTAAAACCGTCAAAATTAGAATCAGTCTCTATAAAATGTATGTCAGGCCTAGTCTGGAATACTGCTCGTTTCTATTTAGTCTCCTGCACGCTAGTGAACGAAAGAAGATAGAATCAGTCCAGCACTACTTTACAAAAAGAGTTTTCTATTCAGATCACCAAAACCTGTCCTATCACCAACGCTGTGAGCTTACAAGCCTTGATCCCCTGTGGCTTCTCAGATTACAGAAGGGACTATTTTTACTGTTTAAACTTTATAACATTTGTACATTTAACCCCCTTACATCTCTGAGGCACCTCTACCACTCTCGGCGCACCAGTCATCGAGATGTATTTTTATTTCTTCCTTTAGCACGCACAGTTAGATACCGACAGTTTTTTTGGTAAACGCTTTATCAATCTGGAATAAGCTACCTAGAAGTATCAAAATTCAGCAAAGCTATCCCTTGTTTACGCGAACTGTCACTAGTTTTCTACATTCAGGCACCTTCCAAACCTTTCGGGTGCTGACTCTGTGGAAGCTCTCTTCGGTTCTGATGGCATTCACGGACTCTGAATCCTGTGCCGGACTTCATGCTGAGGGCAATATTGCTGGCTCTGCAGACCTCAATCGGCTTATTTTTCAGTCGACAGCGAACAGCCGCTCGCCGACATACCTGTTGGTGCAGAATACCATATCCGTAACACTGAATGGGGTACCTGTGTTAACGCGTCCCTGTCCTGAACTTTAATTACTAAATAAGCTGCAGTTTTTTCTCCTGAAAACACATGAAACAACGATCAGGAGCCAGCTTTACCCTCTAATGTATATTTATATATTTTTTGACCTTGCCTGTAAACTGGCAATAAATAACTAAAATAAAAAAAATATATAAAATGCTAATTAAATGGTAAATAGTATCGATAGAGATATAAAATGTCAGTTAAAGGGATGCACTGTTAAATCAGAAGGTGGCAACGGTGGGACAAAGGCCTTAACTTCTAGTGTTAGCGGAGGACAGCATACGTGAAAACCTATTTTTCCACCCAAGGTTTGTGGTTAATTTTGGAGCGGATATCATCCATCGCTTGGTTCGTGGTTCTGTAACGGACGTAAACTGTGCACGTCTCTCACTAATCTCCCTTGTTGCGTTCAAAGTAAAACACCACTCCGCTTACTGTCGTTTGATTCGAGCAGTTTTTCCACGACGGCTTTCTTCCAATGTCCTCGTGGTGCCACTTTGTCAATAACAAGAACCAGATCTCCCTTATGGAGTTGTGGGGCCTCACCAAGCCACCTTTGTCTGCCCTGCAACGATGGTAGGTTGGCACTTATTTATCTTTTCTTGACTATGTCCGTAAGATGTTTTGCCTGGCATCACCTCCATTTTAGTATACAGGAACTGTACTCTTCAGCAGACGACAAAAGGTTCCTAACGCTCAGCAAAAAATGCTGTGGAGTGAGTACAGCGTACTCGTTCGGTGTCGTATTGATCTTCCCCAGTGGTTGGTCATTCATTATCTTTTCGGTTTCGGTCATAACTGTCAGGAATACCTCGTCTGTGATCACCTCTGAACCCAAAATGAAACGTTATATCCGTCTGATAGACTGGGTTAAGTGCTCCCATACTCCTCCTCGATTACTGGCTCCCGGGGACATGAAGATAAAATTGCATCCTTTCTCCGCGAGAGAGTTAGTCATTCGGTTTCGGTTCCATTTCTTCAGTAACCTCTTCAGCTCGTTCTGAGCCCCTTTGAAATTTAACCAATTGTCGCTGCGAATCGAGCAACGAACATAATGAAAGGACAAAGAAACGAATCAGCCCTTATATTTGAGATTACGTCAATGTGGACCGCGCGAATACTGAGGCATGTGAACAGGCAAATATATCTTTTTTCCGAGCGCTGGGCTAATTTTACCTGAAATGGTCCGAAGTACTCGACCCCTGTGAAAGTAAACGATGGGTTAAACGGCTCCAGTCTATTGAGCTCTTAAAAACGGATCTTCAGGTCTTCGCTCAGTGGTGTCGCACATGGCGCCTCTCACTTTCTTGGCAAAAGTGCTCCGTTATGGTTATTGGTGACAAACATCAGCCCCACCTAAGCATAGACGGTCACGATCTAAACGTGCCCGGAGTTATAAAGGATCTGGGCATATCATACTCAAGTAATCTTAATCTGTCAGAGCATTGTGCCCTGATTGTCTCGAAAGCACGCCAAACTACTGGGTTTATTCTCAGAAATTTTAAAACCGTCAAAATTAGAATCAGCCTCTATAAAATGTATGTCAGGCCTAGTCTGGAATACTGCTCGTTTCTATTTAGTCTCCTGCACGCTAGTGAACGAAAGAAGATAGAATCAGTCCAGCACTTCTTTACAAAAAGAGTTTTCTATTCAGATCACCAAAACCTGTCCTATCACCAATTCTGTGAGCTTACAAGCCTTGACACGCTGTGGCTTCACAGATTACAGAAGGGACTATTTTTTACTGTTTAAACTACTAAACAGTCGTACATTTAACCCCCTTATATCTCTGAGGCACCTCCACCACTCTCGGCGCACCAGTCATCGAGATGTATTTTTATTTCTTCCTTTGGCACGCACAGTTACATACTGACAGTTTTTTTTCGGTAAACGCTATAGCAATCTGGAATATGCTACCTAGAAGTATCGAAATTCAGCAAAGCTATCCCTTGTTTACGCGAACTGTCACTAGTTTTCTACATTCAGGACACCTTCCAAAACTTTTGGGTGCTGACTCTGTTGAAGCTCTTTTCGGTTCTGATGGGGTTCACGGAGTCTGAATCCTGTGCCAGTCTTCATGCTGAGGGGAAAATTACTGGCTCTGCAGACCTCAATCGGCTTATTTCTCAGTCGACAGTGAACAGCCGCTCGCCGACATACCTGCTGGTGCAGAATACCGGATCCGTAACAGTGAATGGAGAGGTTCTTCACCGGGCACCTGTGTTAACGCGTCCCTGTCCAGATCTTAAATTACTCAATAAGCTGCAGTTTTTTCTCCTGAAAACACATGAAACAACGATCAGGAGTTTTTTTCACTGTCAGCTTGACCGTCTACTGTATATTTATATATATTTTGACCTGGCCTTTAAACTGGCAATAAATAAATAAAATAAAATAAAAGTGCCATCAGCTGTTGACAGGTTTGAGAGTGCCAGCTTGGTCACGAAAAACAAGACCCAAAGACTCGCATGAAGAGCACTTGGCCCCGAATTATCCAGTATCTTTCTCTTAGGATAGCACTTGTGTGTGATATCCCTACGTGACCATTTAGTCAATGGACGTGTTCTACGATTAATCAGCATATGAAATTGGTTTGAGGGAGGATGACGGGGTGTTTTGTTTCGTACGGAATTGGCGCGTATTGAAGTTGCCCTCCTACTCTTATAAGACCAATAGGGAAGAATGGTGAAAAGGGGTTCAGTGGACTGTTGGTCACTTTTAACTTCTTGAAATCGGTGTTTTGCAAATTGCTCTATACGCACTTAAGCTCAGTCTCAAAAAAAATTCTCTGGATCAACCTCAAGACATCGTTTTCGGCACCTTCTAAGTCTGCCGTGGTGAGGTACTTTGAAATGGGTTCTTGTCGATGTGAGACTTTGTTCTTCAGGAAAACTACAAATCATCGGAGCCAAGCTGCATACCTTAGAAGTTTTACCCAGCTTACACAACCCGAAAACTTCTTCAGCCAATGATTCCCACCAAGGAAGATATAAACGGTAACGCATCTTTGAAACAGCAACGGGTCGTTGATCTGGGTTCTTGGGCCATTCGTTAGGCGTCTTGCTGAGGAATGCGGGAACCGTGAGCCGCATACTCTTTTCCCGCCTGTCACAACCTGTGCCATTTGAAGCTACGTCTGCTATGTACTCTCGGAATTTACCTATCTCCATTGTGAAGCGTCTGTTAAGTCTAACCTGGTAGGGATGTGGTTAGCTACAAATTTTTCCAGACGTGACGTAGTGCTCCGTATCAATTGTAAGACTACCATGAAATCTATCCAAATGGTCTTGGACGCGATGCGTAGTGTAAGTTCGAACCCTGCCTGTTTCACTAGTGTTGTGGCCAGAACTGCAGTGGTTATTTCTATGCTTGGTATGTTTTGGCCCTTTAGAGGCGTGAATCGAGATTTGCCCCAAAAAACGTTGTGCATGCAGTACCGTCTTTGGTCATTACATTAAGATAGACTACGGCGCCGTACCCAATCTTCTACCCATCCGAGAAACCGTGTAGTGGATAATTCTCAACGATATCGAAAGCATCCGGAGCCAAACAGCGTCAGATTTAAACATTGCCAAGGCCCTGAAACTCTTTCGTCCCATTTAATCACTGTCACACGTACGTGTTGTCGACTTTATCGTCCAATCTGAGGTTCAATCGGCACAAACACCAACTCTCAAACCATCGTCACACTGTGCGAATATCGCAAAGAAAGCAATGTGTATCTTAGGCGCAATCAGGAGGTCCTTCGTTAATTTTGACGAAGAGTTTTTTGGGCGCGTTTATGGAACATTTATCCGGCCGGTGTTGGAATATTGCGTTCAGGCGTGGCGCCCTTGGACGAAACATGACTACGCTCTGCTGGAGAAAGTTCAACGGAGGGCAACGAAACTAGTCAGCGGATTGGAATGCCTACCCTATGAGGGCCGCCTAGAAAGACTTAAAATTTTTCCTCTCTCTTATAGGCAATACAGAGGGGATATGATCTTAGTCTTCAAACTGGTCAGAGGAGTTGATTGTGCTCTTCAGATGGCCAACTTTTTTGAATTGGTAAACATGACAAGTCTCCGAGGTCACCAATACAAACTGAAAAGAAATCACGCCAAACTTGAAGTACGGGCCAACTTCTTTTCCCAACGGGTGATTGACGAATGGAACAAGCTGCCAGCCTCAGTTGTTCAGGCTGAAAGCGTTGAAATGTTTAAAAGAAGACTTGATGCATTTTTACTTGATGAACATATATTTAGTCGACAGCAATGATCGATATACTAAAACGACTATCGCCATGTAACATTTGCTTGTTTTGCTAGCGTCTATCTGTAAATAGGGTTTTCAAAGGCTCTGCCTATCTCCCTTATATATACTGAATTATACTGAATTAATATCTGCAGTAGGAACTTGGCCGGTAATAGAATTGGAGCGACACACGCAAGTGGATCATAGAGGGTTGAAATATAAGAGAGCATTACCCTTAAGGTAACCGTGTCCGTAGGGTAATTGACTGTGAAAATGAATGTGTCTGTAGCTTTGTTTCATTTGACACCTTATTTTCTGTAGGTATCGGCTGGTTTAAGATCGAGGCACATCCCCCCTCGAGTCTCTCTTCCTCCGGGATGTCTATTAGGTACTCAACCGAGTTACTACGCCATTTATTCAGACTTTAGCCATAATTTCGCAGGGCTGTTGGCAGGTGAGAAGCCACGTCCCTAAGGGCTGGCACAGAGTCACGGCTGATTTTACAATCGTTGATGTAGAAACACCTCTGCAAGAACATGGCACAGTAAGCTGCAGGGACGTCTGCCACCTAAGTTATCGATAGGTTTAGTGCGTAGATTGCGACACCTGGGGGAGAGGTTGCCCCAAACGGATGTACTGCCATTTGATAAGCCTCAGGATCATATGCTTAGTTACTATTTGGCCACCACAGAAAACGTAGAAACGAACGTTGAGCATTTGGAACTCGAACCTGGTAGAACATAGCTCTTATGTCTGCAACCGCTACGCACGGGAATTCACGGAATCTAGTTAAAACTCCACACAAACCGTTGGCCACGTCTTGCCCCTGCAGTATTTTGTGTTTGGGTCATGTATCCATGTACTGGCTGGCGCAGTCGAACACTACTCTCAGCTTTTACGGTTTCATCGAATTTACTACCGAGTGGTGGGATGAATCCAAAATTGTCCAGGACCGAAAGGTGTCAGTGCAGCAGCTTCTGCGTAACCCTTGTTGATTTATTCGAAAATCGCCGTTATTTATTTTTCCTTATCCTCGGGGTTTTTCATCATTCTGTTCTTCAAGGCATTTAAAAGACTACGGGCAACAGGCTCGTTGCCAGGCAAACAGGGAAAGCCTAACATCCGAGTGCTCTCGAGTCAGATTTGCATGAGATTCGAGCGACTCCAAAACACTTTTGTCATCTTCAGAAGGTGCTTTGCCTAAGGGTTTGGACTCACTGAACTCGAAGTTTCACATCTGTTCTTGTCTTTCTGTGACAAGGTGTTTCTCGCTCAAAAAGTAAAAATTTGCTCCTTAACGATCTTGTTCAGCTACTGGCCCCATGAGAACCCAACCGAGAGGGGTAGGAACAGCATAGGGATCCTTCTGTCCACCGTATTTGGGTTCGAGTACTCAGTGAGTGGCAGGCGCATTCATCCCGATTAGTATCAATACATTCGCTCCGTCGACAAAGGGGAGTTCGATGTCACGAATATGTTATCAACGCGCTGCCTGGTTTCTAGTTAAGGCAAAACATTTTAACTTGGGGAGATGGCTGATGGACCAGGCTTTTTTAATTCCAGTCGGTCTTGCACTTCTATCGCACCTATCTTAAAACCCACTATTCTGGAGCTCACTTCTGCTGTTCGAACGACTGTGGAGACTGATACCATGGCTGCTTAGCCATTGAGGCCTACAAGTTTTAACAAGTTTTCATCGATTAGCGTTGTTTCTGAGCCACTACCGAGAAAGGCATACGTGGTAACTGAACCGAGAGGCCCAAACACTTTAACAGGTAACACTCCTACATAAACAACTTACTCAGTGCCGCATGTTGTGAGACAGTGAGACGTTTCGGTACTCGACTCTGTGCTCTTTCGTCGAAACGCACCTGGAATGTCTTCTTGTCGGTGCAGCAACGGGTGATGGCACATGGAGCACCGCGCGATGCCGCATGTCTTACGCGACCTGCTTTCGAAAGAATCGGGATGGGTTTGAGACAAGAATGACATAATAGATTTAGTTCCACGAAAGTTAGTCTTTGTGGCAAGTTGAAGGCGACAAACATGCCACATTGGTCGGTGTAGTGAGCCTCTTTACATTTCAGACACCGCTGGAGCAGTACTGAGGAGCTAGGTATTGTGGCTGCTACTACAATCTGTGCATGACACGTATATGCCTTGTGCATTGGTCCTCGATCCCACGGGGAGCGATTTGGCGCAGAAACTAGACCTGATTTTTAAGGATTGGCATACCATCAATACATCCGCTCTCTTGTCCACAAATTCTAATAGATCAGAGAAATTTGGCTCTTTACCAAGACATAATATCGACGAAGCAGTTTCTGAACATATGAACTGAAATGGTCAAGGGAGTCATCTGGTGATCGCGGCCAGCGTCTTAAATGAATTTATATCCACTATGTACTCTAACTGCTGTTAAGTTTTCTTGCAGTTCCTTAATTCCACAGCCAACACATCAGGATGGTAAGATCCGTAGCTTTTATGACTCTATCGTCAGTCAAATTATCTATGTGAGCCCTGGCAAAAGAGTGGGGTTGGCCGAACCGTCGGCGAAGGGTCTTAAGAGCCTAGTGGTACCCTTCACTAGGCTCCAAAATTCCATAGCTCTCAACAGCTTCTCTGGCCTCACCCCGACAGTAGTGGATCAGGTATGAGAGTCAACTTTCCTCGTTACTAAACCCTTTTTGCAATTCCACTCTCAAAGCTTCCTAGAAACAGCCAATATTTTAGAGGGTTTCCATCAAAATACAACATTTCCCATTGAGAAAGTGAGAACTGAGGAGCAACAGGGCGCTAGTGACAAACTTGACAGCCTGATTTTATAGCTACGGAGCACAGTGAAAAGCTAGGCTCACTAATGCATGATTGCTTTACCGCTGGATCAAACGAGGCAGCTGCCGCAAACATCCAACAGTGGAAGATTAACCGAAAGTTTAGTGTTTCGACTCCAATAGGGGTGTATTTATTGCTGCAGCTGGGCTGGAAAATGTAAGTTTCTGTTTCAACTGTTCTTCAAAAGCCATAGCCTTTCTCTTTAGTATTTATGGATTATTTCATTGTCCCTCATTGTGGGAAAGTATCTATCT
Organism: Schistocephalus solidus; assembly: GCA_017591395.1. Classification (NCBI taxonomy): domain Eukaryota; kingdom Metazoa; phylum Platyhelminthes; class Cestoda; order Diphyllobothriidea; family Diphyllobothriidae; genus Schistocephalus; species Schistocephalus solidus. The sequence continues at coordinate 1,005 of WEDG01004994.1, read as the reverse complement.
TATTCCGGGGTTGTTAAGGACTTCTATGACTCTCCCATATATAATGCTTCATATTTGATCAACTTTGTAGAGTATATCCGGCCGTCAACTTTATCTAATTCAGGTATTTCTAACCGAGTTCTGTTTTAACCTAGCCACATTATAGCCTGTCTAGATTGAATCGCCTGAGTTGGTTTAGCTCTTACCTGTCCGTAAGTAGGAGTGTTACGAATAAGTCGATTTGGATTTGGAACACGTTTCTGAAATGTGCAATTATTAGCAAAGTTTAAATTATGCACATACAACCAAATGTCTCGGTGTACAGTAATAAAATTTGTGCCAGATTACGCGGGAAGAAAATGGTTAATTCGAAAAACAACCAGAGGATTGGGGAAAAATAGAAGAAGCTAGTCTTCTGAGACAAAATTCAAAATCAAAATATACAGTAGATGATCAAGCTAACAGTGAAAAAACTCCTAATCGTTAATTATTTCTCCGATTATTCTCTGGGTCGCCTTTAGAAACCACGCATAGAGAACGCTGGGGGACCCACTGTGGAGCCGAACACCTCGTTGCTGTGTCACGCAGCAGCAGAAACATCGGCGAAACACGTGTCTGGGCTTTTAGGAGGTATATTTGTCGGAAGTACGGTATAATGTCTTTGCCATATAAGATTCATACTACTTGTAGTACTACTTGTTTGTAGAATGGGCATTACGTGGTTATTCCACAGTGGTTGATTGTCTTCGGCCCTAATGTTCATTGAAATTTCGGGTCTGACCCTAAAAAGTCATGTCCGAATCACCTGACTCCATGTCCTGCACTTAATAATTTCAGAAATTATTTCCCCGATTATTCTCTGGAGTCCATATACCAGAAACCGCATAGAGAACGCTGGGGGACCCACTGAGGAGCCGAAACCCTCTTTGCTGTGTCACGCAGCAGCAGATACATCGGAGAAACACGTGTCTGGGCTTTTAGCTGGTACCTTTGTCGGAGGTGCGGTATAATGTCTTTTCCATATAA
>WEDG01004993.1:0-10857 GCA_017591395.1 Schistocephalus solidus | reverse complement strand
ACTGAACTGAACTGAACCCTGTTCGCTAATTCTATTTTCAGTTTAAACTCGTAATCTACAGATATTGGCTTGCAGTGCCTTGCTCAATACACATATTTCAACTATTACATATTTTATTCCGCAAAATGTAACAAGTGACAATTTTCCTTTCGTATTATTGATTTGAAAAATACTTATATTTTAAAATCAATATAAAACCCCAGTCATTTTTTAGACGCAAACATCCTCTTCGCGTAAAACTTCCACTAGAGCCACCCACCGTAAGCATGAAGAAATAAGACCTTGACGCCCTGGAAAACTTTAATACCTTTATGTCTTAATATGGTTCTCTCTTCACGATCCTTGGTACCATTTTTGAGGGAAAGTTGTCTTCACTCACTTCTCAACAATGCGAGAAACATGAGCCTTTTATAAACATGGTCAGTACTGTATCAATTGACCGACAAAAGAGAAGTTTCAATTTCTTTTAAAAAGCGCCCCCAAGAGTAAAATCCCCCTAGACGTTGCATTTCATTTCCTTTACTCATGTGGCTTTAACTTTAAAGACGCTGAAGCAAAAACGTTGTCTTCTCGTAGCAAAAACCCATTAATTCTGGTCAAACGTTTTTCAGCGATTGAAGTTGACCTTATTTTCTCTAAGCATGAGCACTCATCTCAATATTTGAAAAAAAACAAGTTGTTAATCTGTAGGTACGTCGGGTTTCACCCTCATTAGCAAACAATAAGACTTGGTCGTTTATTCCTTTTTCAAATGCACGTTTTCCGCCAATTTATGCTAACTTCCCTCAAAATCTCATTTCCATGCCACCCCATATCTTTCAAACGCCACAATATAGCCTCCCCTTCCAAGGTTTTCATCCAAATATGCCGTTGTACAATAATCTCAGTTCTCTTAACAGTAACATTTCGACAAATTTGAGACCAGAGCAATTTTGTTTCCCACCTTTCAGTTCTTATTTCCAGTTTTCTTCTCCGCCACCAAATTATCTTTTCTATAAAAACTGATGAGCGTAACCTGCAGCTCAGGACTACGCTCAGCTTAGTTTCAACTAATGCGAGATCAGTTGTAAATGAGATGGCTGAGCTTAGAACAGTAGCCTTTGAGCTTGATCCAGATGCGATGTGCATTACTGAATCCTAGGATCACTCTCTTATTTCTGACCCAACGCTTGCTATAGATAATTTCAATTTGTACCGACAAGACCGCGCTGAAAAACGTGGTGGTTGTTGACTCCTTTATATTAAGTCATCCTTTGTACATTTCCCTTTTCAGCTGAGCATTTCGTCCTTTTCTGGAAATGTATGCTTTGCTTCAGTTATCCTCCCGCACAATAAAAAAGCGGTAATTGGCTGTGTCTATAATCCCCCGTATTATTCTGGCAATGAAAGCGAGCTCTGTGAACTATTTGAAAAAAGTTGCAGACGCTCAATTTGATGTCAAAATAATCATAGGCGATTTAATCTGCCAGACATTGACTGACAGACAAATTCCTCTCCGCCTTAACCTCAGAAATTGGGCGATACTATTAACTTTTCAAACGTGTCTTAACTGGTCAGATCAGTTACTAGAAATGACAACATTTAAGATTTGATTTGTACAAATGATGTCCACCCTCTCTTTATGAATTTCCATCGTGATCTATTCACAAGCGATCACGCAATAATGCACTGTCGCTTTCCAGCCCTACTTCTTAAGAAGCCTGAAGTTAAATGCAATAACCTCGACTTTGCTTAAACAAACCATGAATTTATAACTAAGTGCGTAAGCACTGTAGTTTGGCAAATAATATTCTCAATCAACGATCCAAACTTTTCCGTGAGCTATTGCAGAGCCTCACAGAATAAATCCAGCCTTTTATCCCGTTTAAGATGTTTAATTCAAATAAAGCTTATTTTATTTAGAGGCAAAGTCAAAAAAATATATAGAGTAGAGGGTCAAACTGACAGTGAAAAAAATTCTGATCGTTGTTTCATGTGTTTTCAGAAGAAAAACTGCAGCTTATTGATTAATTAAAGTTCTGGACAGGGACGCTTTAACAGGTGCTCGGTGAAGAACCTCTTCATTCAGTGTTACGGATCCGGTATTCTGCACCAGCAGGTATGTCGGCGAGCGGCTGTTCGCTGTCGACTGAGAAATAAGCCGATTGAGGTCTGCAGAGCCAGCAATATTGCCCTCAGCATGAAGACCGGCACAGGATTCAGAGTCCGTGAACGCCATCAGAACTAAAGAGAGCTTCAACAAAGTCAGCACCCAAAAGTTTTAGAAGGCGTCCTGAATGTAGAAAACTAGTGACAGTTCGCGTAAACAAGGGATAGCTTTGCTGAATTTTGATACTTCTAGGTAGCTTATTCCAGATTGCTATAGCGTTTACCGAAAACATTGTCGGTATCTAACTGTGCGTGCCAAAGGAAGAAATAAAAATACATCTCGATGGCTGGTGCGCCGAGAGTGGTCGAGGTGCCTCAGAGATGTAAGGGGGTTTAATGTACGACTGTTTAGTAGTTTAAACAGTAAAAATAGTCCTTTCTGTAATCTGCGATACCACAGAGGGTCAAGGCTTGTAAAATCACAGCATTGGTGGTTGGACAGGTTTTGGTGATCTGAATAGAAAACTCTTTTTGTAAAGAAGTGCTGAACTGATTCTATCTTCTTTTGTTCACTAGAGCGCAGAAAACTAAATAGAAACGAGCAGTATTCCAGACTAGGCCTGACATACATTTTATAGAGGCTGATTCTAATTTTGACGGTTTTAAAATTTCTGAGAATAAACCCACTAGTTTGACGTGCTTTCGAGACAATCAGGGCGCAGTGCTCTGACAGATTAAGACTACTAGAGTATGATATGCCCAGATCCTTTATAACTCCGGGCACGTTTAGATCGTGACTATCTATGCTTAGGTGGGGCTGATGGTTGTCGCCAATAACCATAACGGAGCACTTTTGCCAAGAATGTGAGAGGCACCATGTGCGAAACCACTGAGCAAACGGCCTGAAGATCCTTTTTTAAGAGCTCACGCACGATGTTGCGATCAACCGGTTTATATCGATAGGCAAATTGTAAATCGTCAGCGTACATAAAGAGCCTACCATACTGAAAATAATCAGGAACATCGTTGACTAAGAGGCAAAATAGAAGCGGGCCGAGCACGCTGCCCTGAAAAACTCCGCTCCTCACATGCGTGGGGTTGGAAATAACATCAGAAATTTTAACACGTTGTGCGCGAGCATTCAAATAGGAAATTATTAAGTTCAGAAGCTTGTTACCTATGCCGAAGGAGGCAAGTTTCATTAGTAGGAGATCATGGTCAACACGATCAAAAGCCTCAGTGAAATCGAAGTAAACGGTGTTAATTGCAAAACCGCTGTCTCTAGATTGTAGCACATGATCAAAGAAAGAGAGCTGGCAAGTGTCACAGTACCCTTTTTCGAGAAGCCCATGCTGAGCCGCATTAAGTAGGTAATTTTCTCTTAGGTGAAACATCATCTTGTCTTTGATCAAGGTCTCGAAGCTCTTCGAGACTGCTGGTAGTGTATTTATTGGCCTAAAGTCGTCAAATGACGTAGGTCGGCCGTGTTTCGGAATAGGCAGTATGTGCGATTCCTTCCATAAAATAGGGAAAGTTTCACTTTCAAGAGCAAGATTAAATATATTATACAGAAGGGACGGAAAATATCGTTTGCATCCGCCTTTAGAACGCTGACCGGGACGCCATCTGGTCCTGGACTGTATGATTGACGAAAACGCCGAATGGCTACGGTCACGTCCCAGAGGGTAAAAGTTATGGTTTCGAGGACGTTACCGGTCCAAACCCGGATGTTAGGAAAGGGGGCGACAGTGTGTTCACTAAACGTTCTAGACAAGAAAGCATTGAAGCTATCAGCTGTCAACTTAGCGTCAGCTATTGGGTTTCCTAAGGCATCTCGAAGTACGGGGTGCTGCGTTTTTCTCTGCGTTTTTACTGTGCGCGAAAAGAGCTTCGCAAAATTTAACGAAGGGTTTTCGGCAAAGGTAACCTCATCGGCTTGTCGTTTTTCGTCAGACAGCCTCTTAGCCTCTTCAAAGATTTTCTGGATCAAGGGCAGGACGGAGGTGTCGTTTTGTAGATGAAAACGACGGGAGAGACTACGCAGTCTACGGCGGAATGATAAAGGGAGGTAGACTTCATCCTTGACATTAATTATTTTCTTACGGGGAATAAAACGAGAAATGAGTGGACATAGAACATTGTAAAAAGTATCAGTACAAACATTCACATCCGAACATACAAAGAAGTTAGTCCAGTCGTGGGAATTTAGGTGTGTTAGCAATTCCCTCATATTTGCTGATCTGAAATCACGAAAAAAAGCTATATTTTTTAGAAAACGTTTCGGCAGCCTCTAGTTCTAGTGTAGAAAGAACTATAGTATGATCAGAATTCCCAAGTGGATCTAAAGGTGACACTGACGATGGCTGACAACCTCTACAAAAAATAAGATCAAGTATGTTTGATCGTCGGGTGGGAAATCAACTACCTGGTCCCACATGCCTATATCTATGGCCTCAAGTAGGTCTTCGAACTTTGCAGGACTGGAAGTTGGAAACCAGTGAACTTCAGGAAGATTGAAGTCACCTGCAATCAAGCAGTACTTCAGATTTAAGTCAGCTGCAGCGTGAAATGCCAGCGAGTGACAAATATCGTAATCCTCACTGGCATTGTGTGGGCGATAGACACTACCAACGAGTAAAGAGTATTTATCTTTTAGATCTACTCGGAGCCAACAGCTCTCCTCTACCGCGGTAAATTGGCAATAGTCCAATGGAAAAAATGTAAGTGGTTGCCTAACATAGATACAGCTTCCTCCGCCACGGCCCTCGTGTCGATCATTCCGAATGTAAGCGTAGCCTAGAATAGAGAGTTCGAAGTCGGATACACAGGGTGTTGCCCATGTCTCTGTAACTATTACAATATCCGGGCGGTGGATGAAAACCCGAGTCTGGAGCAACGGCATCTTATTAAGCAGAGATCTGGCATTGAGGACGATTAGTTTAAGCGGGCACGTTTTTGGTTTCTGAAACGGGACAGTTAGGCTGTCAGGGTGACTGCCCTCGGTCAGAGAAATGCTCTTTTCACTTGAACTATCTGTCCATCCCTTATTTGAGATTTGCCTCGCCATTGGTCTTTCGTGTTTTCAGTTCTATTATTAGCTGTTGCATTTTCATTCGCTCTTTCAACCCATATTCCGGTTTTAAAAACACTTCAGAATGCGGACCCCGCAGGGTTGATTTTCTCTGTAGCAGGAGCTGTGCCTGTGCTTCGTTTTCCAAGATGATTTTAAGAGGTCTTGGTCGAGGATTTGAATTGGGTGTAGACAGAGCCTTCCTTATTATCTATGCCTTGAGAATATGAATGGACTCGCCGTCCATCAGCAGCGTTTTTGCATATAATTGAAGGAGTTCCAAGTCATGTTTAACTCGCTCCTTTGGAATAATTGAAGCTGACTCCGGGACACCTTTAATGACTACATTCTGTTTTCGACTTAATCTAGGGCCCGTTTGTAACACAGACCTTTCAGCTGAGTGATTAATGGTAACCAGCTCACTTTGCCTGATAGGTCCAGATGAGCCGGATTTTGGGCAGGCTGGAGCTAAATCTCTGCATGACTTGTTCTTCTTTGACCTTTTCTTCTTTGGCTTTACAAACTCGCCCACGTCTTCAACATCGCATGTTGGTGCAACGTCTACCAGTGATGTAGCGATGGACGGTAAAGCCAGATTAGTGCTGATGCTACCCGAACTAAGTACCGGTGGAGTGGCGCAAGGACTAGATGGGGCTCCCTTCGGAAGTAGCGAAAATTCCTCTGGTTTACCAGGTCCAGCTATCGCGATATGTTTACTGTGACTTTTATGTAAGCTCGAAGAAGCTATATGAATACGAAATTTGCTTTGTGGTAGGTTTATTATGAACAGGAGCTTTTTTAGCAGTTGGGCAAGCTATTGATTTTTTAAGTTATCTATTTCTTGTCTTAGGTTGCTTATTTCCTGCTCCATCCCGGAGAATTTCTGCTGGCGGCTGAAACACCCCATACATATTTCGTCTTTGTAAGCTACATGAGTTAAGCTTACTGGACTTTTACCCCGTTTAGCGGGAGGTGAACGATTAGCAGAATAACGATAGTAACAATTGTTTTCTGCTTGTCCATTTAATTTCTTAACAAGATCCCCTGCCAATATGGCCGAGTGGGTAGAGGCGCCGATAGACGGTCCCAGGCAACTAGGTCGTGGACCAATTTTTTGTGACAATAAACTTATGGAACTTGAGTTTTGCATGTTATAATTGCCACAAAATTAACAGAGAGTCAGCTGAGTTTTCAACAATAAGAATATGAAAATATAAGGACTCAGCCTTTGGTTTGAGTCCCTTCTGCGATTGAGAGCAGATGCAGGGAGCACACAGCCGGCGTGAGTTTCAGAAAGCAGCAAAGATCGAGGGTCCAAGTCGCAATTTACAAACTCAGAGGAATATAAAGACAATTCTTTAATAATTTTCCAACACCGTGTCTTCTACACTGAGGTAGAGACTAAAAACTCGTAGGCTCGAGGTACTTGAAATTCGAAACCAATTTCAAACAACGCGCATTTTCTCCAGAAGAGACTTAAAAAATTACGAAAGCAACTTAAAGATTTATATAGTAGCTCTTCGTCAGTTCACTTAGGGATTGCACAAATATTTGAATTAGCATCAAAAATTCGGCTCGCGAGAGATAAGCGTAGGGTGTCTCGCTCACAAAGTGATGCCAATTCATCCAAATCTGTTGCTCAAATCTTCCATGTTTGGTCATCGGCTAAGCGTCTGAATGTAACTCCGCCCTTACTCGACTGTAACAAAACATTTGTTACAGACGGTTTGGGCAAAGCGGAATTGTTAAATTCGTTTTTGCCAACCACTTTACCATTGAAACTAGGCTCAATCCCACAATTCCTCTGCTTTCAAATTCAAATTCACTTCTAACAACCATTTATTTTTCACCTTCACGTATGCAAAAAGAAATAGCTCACCTAAAATAATCACATTCGGTTCGAACTGATAACATTCCAAACGCACTTATTAAACAGTTAAGTGATTTTCCACCTTTACTTAGCAAATTATTCTCTGTATTTCTCGAAAATGGTTTCTTCCCCGATTATTGTAAAACTTCTATTATAATACCAATTTTTCAAATCTGGTTTCCGCTTGAGCATTCATAACTATTGCGGTGTTCATAAAACGCCCTTTCATGCTTAACTCTTCGAAAAACTAATTGCAAAACAAATCACGGATTTTTGCACAAGTAATCACATTATCAACTTTTCCAAACCCAGCTTCTCACCGGACCGCTCTTGTGAAACATGCCGCATGTCTTTTCTAAATCTACTAATCTGTCTTCGTAATGATCATCTATCTGTCGTTGTTATCTATTTTGATCTTAGTAGGACATTCGATAAAGGGCCTCATAGACGACTTCTAGCTAAACTAGACGCTATAGGATTTCGTAGTCCGCTTACTGACTTTATTAGATCATATCTAAATGATCGAAAACAAAATGTTTTAGTAGGGTGCTCATACTCAAGTGCTACCCCGATTGTTAGTGGTGTCCTTCAAGGTACCGTATTAGGTTCTTTGGATTTCTTACTGTATATAAATGATATTTCATCGATAGTTAAACATTCTCAATCTTTTATTTATGCTGATGACCTCAAATGCGTGTATTCCTTCTCTAAATCTACGACCGAACGGTGCCTAGAACAAATTCACTCAGACTTAGACGCTCTTTCGGCCTGGAGCTCCACATGGCTAATGGAGTTCTCACCTTCTCAGTGTCGCTACATGAGTTTTGGGCCTTTGAGTCTACCGCAAACTCTTATTTTTGAAGGTTGCCCTATGATTGAATATTCCTTTATCAAGGACTTGGGCTTAATGTTCACCAATAAATTAGATCTTTTGCCTCATGCCGATAGAATTATGCCCAAAGTTGCTCCGATTTGTGGCTTTATTTCTTATAATTTCTACCTTCCTGAAATTAAATGAAGACTTTATCGTATGTTAGTATTTCCCATTCTTTAATTTAACTGTCCTTTCTTCGGTTTAATGAACGAATCTAGCCGTTTTAAAATTGAAAATGTCCAAAGACATTTCACAAAAAACTCCTGTTTTCGTCTCTTTTAAATACTTCCTACTCAACAAGATGCCAGCTAATGAAGCTAAAATTGCTTTGGATTAGGAGACTTGAAGCAGGCTTTTGTCTCCTATTCCGACGTAATAATAGTTCAACACTCCCCAAGATTTCTGTCATTACCCCCGTTAGTCTTCCGTATAACCTTCCAAACTCACTTATTAAACAGTTAAGGGATTTTACCCCTTTACTAAGCAAGTTATTCTCAGTTTTTCTTGAAAATGGTTTATTCCCCGATTATTGGAAAACTTCTATTATAATACCAGTTTTTAAATCTGGTTCGCGCTCGGACATTCATAACTATCGTGGTGTTCATAAAACGCCATCTCTTGCTAAACTCTTCGAAAAACTTAATGCAAAACAAATCACCGATTTTTGCTTAAGCAATCAAATTATCAACTTTACCCAACACGGCTTCTTACCGGACCGCTCTTGTGAAACCTGCCACATGTCTTTTCTATATCTACTAACCTCTTTTCGTAATGATCATCTATCTGTAGTTGTTATCTATTTTGATCTTAGTAAGGCATTCCATAAAGTGCCTCATAAACGACTTCTAGCTAAACTAGAAGCTATAGGATTTCGTAGTCCCCTTACTGACTTTATTAAATCATACCTAAATGATCGAAAACAAAATGTTTTAGTAGGTTCCTCATACTCAAGTGCAACCCCTATTGTAAGTGGTGTCCTTCAAGGTACCGTATTAGGTCCTTTGTTTTTCTTACTGTATATAAATGATATTTCATCGATAGTTAAACATTCTCAATCTTTTATTTATGCTGATGACCTCAAATGCTGTCCTTTCTTCGGTGTAATGAACGAATCTAGCCGTTCAAAAATTGAAAATGTCCAAAGACATTTCACAACAAACTCCTATTTCCGACTCTTTCAACTACTTCCTACTCAACAAGATGCCAGCTAATGAAGCTAAAATTACTTTGGGTCAGGAGACTTGAAGCAGGCTTTTGTCGCCTTTTCCGACTAACTAATAGCTCAACTCTCCCCAACCTTTCTGTCATTACCCCCGTTAGTCTTCCTTACAACCTAAGAAATTCTACATTAATTATACCTCCTCCTGCATCCTTCACGTCTAAACGCTCTCTTTTCTTTGCTTCAAGGTATAGTTTTCTTTGATATTACTTGCCAATTGAAATAAGGTCGTTAACTAGTTTACCAGCATTCAAGCGAAGACTGCACATTTATCTTAACACTGATTCTATTAACCTTTTATTTTCCTCATCTTTTCCCAGTAGCTTTCCCCGTGAATCGGAGAAATGACCATTGGGAATTTAAGTAACCCTCTTGAAACTATATTTTCGCTACCTCGAGTCGCCCATGAACTATGATATCTCCTTATATCACCAGTCATTCAAATGATGAAGTCATTCGCCGTACCCATTCGGTGGTCCGCAGTCGAAAATGCTGCCGTTTCTTTGGATACACAACATCATCAGAATTAAATTCTGGATCCTTAGATGCTGACGACTTAAGTTCCTCGATGCATTTTCGTGAGATTTTGGCTTCATAGGCCTAAGTGATCAAGAATGAATCATCTCGACGTTTAATTATCTTATTCTGAAATGCTACTTCAGTATTACCCTACCCTACTCTACCACCTGACCATTTTTCCTAAGCAGTTTTTTTCTCCTTACTTCTATTCGAAAATGAAGGCCAATTGAACCCTACCTCCATTTTTAAGGTAGGAGTTTTTTTCACTGCCTATTTTTTCTAGCTCACCATTAATTTCAAAACATCGCTAACTGTCGACCTAGCAGGACAAGTTCTGTTTACATTATTAAGTATTTGTACATTTTATCTGCACACATTGTCATAACTTTAATTTGTTACTTATGTTTGTTTAGATCGTGTTACGAACTTACTTTATACGATGCGAATCTGGACAAAAGCTCTCGATGCAAAAGACACTGTGCATGTGGCCTACATTGATTTCCAGAAGGCCTTCGATAGCGTTCCACACCAGCGCAAACTCACTTCAAAGGCTGTATCGTTCTTTGCTTCGTATTAACATTCGATAGTGAATTCGGTTCGGAAAATAACTTCTTATTGTGCTCAGTAAACTATTCGCTTGCTAATTTAAGCTGCTCGTTAAAACTGAATGCATCCTCATAGAGATCTTGCTGGCATGGGAAATGCAAATTTTCACGACCTGACCACGCGAGAAAATTATTCACCGCTTCGACCAGGATTCGAAATACCAACCTCTCGATTAGCGACCGATGCTCTTGAGAGCTCGGCCACGCCCGGGAAGCCAGCAGACAAAAAAATATTATATCATCCAAAAACAATGATCTCTCCTACCTTTGTTAACCGTTTTCGATTAGATGTGACAAAAACTTACGAGAAATACTCAAGTCACTCTCAGCAGATTGATAAGAACCACCAAGCAGCAATATTGAAGAAAGCAGTACACTAATGAACATTACCAAAACTAAACTAAACAGTGAAGGGCTGGCACACTGTGATGGATGCCAAGAACTCACAACCAGAGTTTTGATATTAGAAGGAGACCTCATTCTCCTATTGAAAATAATAGCAGTCCTCATCGAGCATGGTAAAATTCAACTCGCCAAAACATAGCAGTGCAAATGAGCTGCAGACGCATCAGCATGAGCTGAGACTTTAATCCGTCACAAAGGAAACGGTAA